>JAODXP020005399.1:42500-47645 GCA_027497455.2 Sardinella longiceps | reverse complement strand
TTTTTTTTTTTTTTTTTTTTTTTAAGGGGGGAAAATGCATTGAAATAGAAGCTTTATATCATCAGAAAGAGAGAGAGAGAGAGAGAGAGAGAGAGAGAGAGAGAGACGAAAGGTAAAAAAACAAACAAACAAAAAAACAAAACAATGAATCACTGCAAAGATGCCGAAAAAAGTGGAGAACCTGACATCCTCCCTCTTGCCCCCCTCTATGACAGGGGGCGATGTTGCATCAACAATGTATCGTTCCCTTGTAGAAAGATCGTAGAATAAGAAAAAAATAAAACATGTCTCTGGTTAGTCTGTCTAATCAAGCGTGATTGTTAAGAGGAATATGGAGAGAAAACTCGGCTTGAGATGACTCGGCTTTCACAAAAGAGAAACCCTCGGTAAGTCTTTTTGGAAAATATGCTACTATAACGTTGTTGCATTGTTTTCGTCGGCTCGTTCTGCAGGCTGACGATACATTGGTGTAACGAGATGAAGCGCGCCCAAATGTTTACCGAGATAGCCTAACATTAACGTTACTTGAACCTCTGCATTGATGTAGTTGCACATTCAGCCAACCATACGCCAGTTAAGGTTAACATCTCTTACACTCGGGCAACCTAAACCACTTCGACCATCTCACACACACTTCTCCCTGGTCCAACAGCTGTCAAATGAAACGAATAGAGTTGCATTTATTTAATAATAATAATAATAATAATAATAATAATAATAATAATAATAACTAGCCTATATGAGAAACCTGCAACGGGCACTGTTTTTTTTTTTTTTCTTTTTTCTTTGAATCAATCGACACGTGGTTCGCATCTAATGCATCCAATCCTGCCTGTTTGTCTGCAAGTCTTATAATATGAAGGAGTTCAGAGTTAATATGTTTGACATCTATAGCCTCTTTCCTGACAATGCAGGTTCGACCACTGTTCAAAGCCTCATCCTCTGGTGCTCAGAAAGATCCGGAAGGACCAGAAGCAGCAACAGCAGCAGTGCCTCAGTCTAGCGGTCAGCCGCTGTCCTACGACCAGTTCATCATCCAGAACAAAGGGCTCCCAGTGGTGCCGGTCCAGGGAGGGGGGCACACAGTGGGGGGCAGAGAGGAGGCGCTCAGGGGAAGAATGAGGCGCTGCTCACCTCTGATGAGGGGGGTCACGGAAGAGTCCGGAACAGACGGAGGGAAGCGGAGAGGTCAGGGCCACAGTTGCTGCCATGGTAACAGATGATGATAAAGAGCAGGAGACGCACAAGCAGCAGGAAGGTCAAAGGTCAGAGGGAGTTCCGAGTGTCGCTCCGCACCCACTGGGGTCAGGAAGCGGCATCATCGTCAGTCCACGCCAGGTACGCACACACACACACACGTGACGTACACACACACACACACATACTTCAGGAAGCAGCATCCTCGTCAGTCCACGACAGGTACACACACACACACATACACACACACACACACACACACACACACACATATACACACACATATACACACATATACACACACGCGCACACGCACACATTTTAATTCTTTATTTGGATTGACAGATAGACATTTATCATGGCACAATCCAAATATGGCTTTAAGGAGTTTTATACAACATTACCAGTATCTACCCACAATGTGTACTAGGGAAAGAGATGACACCTACGCCTCCAAATGAAGAGGCTTCCAATTATGCTAGACACTGAGCAGTACTTTGTGAATTGTTTGGCCCTTTTCTTAGAGAGTCCACAGATCTGAAGGCCCCGCACTCACATTTTATGCACATTTCCCAAACTACCATATATTAATGCAATAACTTTACAAGAGTAGCCACAGTTATTAATAGCATTGCACAGGGGTTGATATCTCAACAGTTTTGATGCATAACAAGTGTCCATGTAGGCATCAAATGAACATCCAATTTCTAAAATAATGACTGACTTGTCTATTTCATTGATTAATGTAAGATCAGGCATATTTGGTGAGTGACTGATAACATTCTCCAATGTTATGCACTGATCATATGTGAGTGAGAACCAGTCCGTTTTAACACTTCCAGTGTCATGAATGGATGTGAAGTTAGTAGCATTGCGCAGCTCTTTCGCGGTTAGCGCTACTATACGGTCGTGCCGTGCGATGTATAGTCCCTTGTAAGCTGGGCAGCCATTTAATATGTGCGCCATAGTCTCTCTCTGCTGGTCGCGGTGCAACAAACAGAATGGTTCGTGTTTCGATGGGTACCACACGGACAGATTGGCTTTTGTTGGCAGTACTTGTAGACGGGCTTTAATTGTGAAAATGTGTATATCTTCGTTCAAAGCAGTGTTTCGCATAACTGAGTGAGATACGCTGTGATCAGCGTGCGGCAGACAGGCGAGTTTGCCTTGCAGGCGCAGCCCTGTCCAGTGCTGGGCTGTGCGTAACTGGAAAGAGTTGAGTACTGTCCTTCTACAGTTGAGTGAGTTGAGGTGGTGTATATTCCGATCCAGTGTGATGGATGCCTCCACCGTAATACCTGGGTCTATGGCTATGCTGTCTTCAACCCTGACTGGCTGTCCTGATATATGTTTCCAGCGCAGCTGTACATTTAGGCGGTTGCATATATCGTTCAGGTCTAGCCAGTCTGAACGAACACCAAAGCCCGGTGTATTTATGTTGAGCTTCCCATTAGGTTTTCTTGCAAACCCTAGAAAACTGTTTTCCTCCATCGTTGCGAGGGGGACTTTGCGTTTTTTTTAGGTGGAGCAGTAGTGATCCTCGCGCAAGTTCGCGCACGGCAGAGTCATCATTATTGAGAATTCTCAGCAGATTGCATAGTCTTGTTGCTACATACACCCACTCTATGTGAGGGATTCCCAACCCTCCTTCTCCAGATCTTAAGAACAGAACACACACACACACACACACACACACACACACACACACACATACCGGGGTCAGGAAGCAGCAGCATCGTTAGTCCACGACAGCTACACACACACACACACACACACACACACACACACACACACACACACACACACACACACACACACACACACACACACACACACACTCACTCACACACCTGCTGGGTCAGGAAACGGTCTACGTCAGTCCCCGACAGGTACACACACACCCCGTATGGTAAGCACAGAGTAGGCTATCACAATCACTGCTGTCCCAGTATCAGTACATGGACCCACTGCTGAGATTGAAAAATAACATCATTGTCAGTCCAAGACACACATTTATGCACATTCACACACACGTCCATGTCTTGACAGCCCTATAGTCTTTCACCAAGTACATCATAATAGTGCATTCTTTCTCTGTGTGTGTGTGTGTGTGTGTGTGTGTCCTCAGAGAGGAAACCCTATTCTGAAGTTTGTGAGGAGTGTCCCCTGGGAGTTTGGAGAGGTGGTGCCAGATTATGTCCTCGGACGGACTACCTGTGCTCTCTTCCTCAGGTGTGTGTGTGTGTGTGTGTGTGTGTGTCTTGTCCTGTCAATAGCAGTTTGACAATAACAGTCAGCTCAAAAACAGTTTGACATCATTTTGGGCTTAAAATGATTAGTCATAGTCTCTCTCTCTCTCTCTCTCTCTCTCTCTCTCTCTCTCTCTCTCAGTGTGCGCTATCATAATCTGAACCCCAACTACATCTCTCTCTCTCTCTCTCTCTCTCTCTCTCAGTGTGCGCTATCATAATCTGAACCCCAACTACATCCATGAGCGTCTGAAGGTGCTGGGAAACTGCTTCTCTCTCAGGGTGCTGCTGGTGCAGGTGGATGTGGTGAGTCCACACCTCTCTTAGTCACTCTTTCATTTGCCACTCCCTTTTCACCTCTTTAGTCACTCTTTCATTTACAGTGTACATGTACTGTACTTCTTTTTCATACACCTCTTTTAGTCTTTCATTTACCTCTTTTCTTCACCTCTCTTATAGTCACTCTTTCATTCACCTCTTTTCCTCACCTCTCTTATAGTTACTTTCATTCACCTCTTTTTCACCACTTTTAGTCACTCTTTCATTCACCTCTTTTTCATACACCTTTTAGTCAGTCTTTCATCCATCTCTCTTTTCACACCCCTATTTTAGCTCACTCTTTCATTTACCTCTTTTCACCTCTCTTAGTCACTTTCATTTACCTCTCTTTCATATACCTCTTTTAGTCACTTTCATTTACCTCTCTTTTTCACCTCTTTTAGTCACTCTTTCATTTACCTCTCTTTCATATACCTCTTTTAGTCACTCTTTCATTCACCTCTTTTTTTCACCACTTTTAGTCACTTTCATTCATCTCTCTTTCATATATCTCTTTTAGTCACTCTTTCATTTACCTCTCTTTTTTCATCTTTTAGTCACTCTTTCATTTACCTCTTTTTTTCATGTCTTTTAGTCACTCTTTCATTTACCTCTCTTTCATTAACACCTCTGTTCACACGCTTTTTCTCAGCTCCTCTTCTGTTTTTTTACTTCTCTGCTTTGGTTTCCAAAGAAGTCCTGGAGCAATTTCCAGACCTCTGCTCTTTCTACACTGAGTTTTGAAAAACTCTTTAGAGTTAATCAAGGTCTCTTATTTGCATCAAGTGTATTTCTGCCACTGTTTTTTATGACATTCATTTCATTTATTCATTATTTTATGTCTGTCCCACTCCCCTCCCTGTACTATTATTCTCATGTTCCTCCCTCTCCTCCACACACACACTCACATATATACATGTACACACACACACATGCACACTCACATTCTCATAAATACACACATACACTCACACACACATACACTCACAATCTCTCTCTCTCACACTCACACACACACACACACACACACACACACACACACACACAGAAAGACCCCCATCATGCTTTGAGGGAATTGGCTTGGATCTGCATCATGGCTGACTGCACCCTCATACTGGCCTGGAGGTGAGAACCTTTACACACACACACACACACACACACACGCACTTATGCACACACACACACCTTCATCCTGGCCTGGAGGTGAGAGCCTTTACACACACACACACACACACAGATACGCACGCCACGCACGCACACACACAGTAGTACTATACATGAATGCTGTGATTAAAACCTGTGTGTGTGTGTGAGATCAGTCCAGAGGAGGCAGGCCGTTACCTGGCCGTTACCTGGAGACGTACAAATCCACACACACACA
>JAODXP020005399.1:0-37500 GCA_027497455.2 Sardinella longiceps | reverse complement strand
TGGATGGTGGGAGGAGGAGGAGAGGAATCTGTGATAATACAAATACAGATTCACTCAGTCTACTCAGTAGACACTTAAAGCAAAAATCCGGCGTGAATCAACATGTAGTCCTACTGTTTTATAGTGCCAAGCGCTATTGATAGCCACCTCAATCACTGGATTTCATGCAACGCAGACTGAGATGGCGAAATGGCAGCTAACCTTAACAGAATAGAGCATTTCAAAACGAAAGCAAATCAATTAGGTTTCGTTTTTTGACATGCCTCATTCAGCAAGTGTTAGCTGCTGTTTCGCAAAATCGGTCTACGATGCACAAATTTCAATCATTGAGGTGGTTTTCAGTAGCGCTTAGCAGTATAAAACAGCTGGGCTACATGTTGATTCTTTCCGGATTATACCTTTAAGGTAGAGTTCAAGATTCTAGAGTAACGCAGGCCAAATTTGAACGGTAACGCTTTAATTTACAGCCCCTGAAGTACTGGGTAAGTATTAGTAAGTATTAGGTAAGAATGGTGTAACAAAAAAGTATCAAGGGATAAATTACTAAGTACTTACAGCGTAAATTTGCGGGAATAACACACGTTCACGCTTTATTTTACAGCCCGTGAAGTACTGGGTAAGTACAGGTAAGAACAACATAACAACATAGAACTTTATGTGTAATATTGCCATAATTACAAAATAAGGGGTAGCCTAGATGCGTAGTATAGCCTACAGGAAAGGCATGTGTGGATTCACTTCATTTTACAGCCCCCACATCCAATATTAGGGTGTAGTTACAAGTAGTTTTGGGGTATTTAGGTAATGCCACTGTACTTGTTCTTTACTTTTCAATAAGGTAGCCTACCTAAGTGGTGTAGCATCAGTGTGCGCGTCCTATCTATACAAAAGGTGCGTGAGGGCCGAGAGCGGAATTGCAGACAGATATAGATTATCTCGCAACGGCAGCAACTCTGTTGTTTGATCACTAAGTTGTTTGTTCAGCGTTAAACTAATGAAATAAAGTCTACCTTATTTATATAGAGGCTCACGGACAACCCCGAATGATGAAGGGTAAAATCTCCCGTGTTGTTCCATTTGGAGTGGAGTAATCAGCGCAAGCGAGGGATTTATTAGTTTAATTTTCCATGTTGTAAATAAAACGCTGACTATGCATGCTACTGTACACCACTTACTGTAGGTAGGCTACCCTATTGAAAAGTTAAGAACAAGTAGTCTACAGTGGAATTACCTCAATACCCCAAAACTACTTAGGGTAACTACACCCTAATATTGGATGTGGGGGCTGTAAAATGAAGTGAATCAACGCATGCATTTCCTGTAGGCTACACTACGTATCTAGGCTATACCCATTTTGTAATTATGGCAATATTACACATAAAGTTCTATTTTGTTACATTGTTCTTACCTGTACTTACCCAGTACTTCACAGGCTGTAAAATAAAGCGTGAACGTGTGTTATACCAGCAAACTTACACTGTAAGTACTCAGTAATTTATCCCTTGATACTTTTTTGTTAGACCATTCTTACCTAATACTTACTAATACTTACCCAGTACTTCAGGGGCTGTAAATTAAAGCGTTACCAAAATAACTTCCTCCGTTTTTCCTGCGAAGTCCCATCTACAGAGTACAGGATGACCACTGTCTATTGTGCAGTAGGGGGAGGGCCAAATGACAGTTGAGTTTAACAAATATATCGCCATTCAACCATTTCGATGTGGACGCTCAAAATGATTGGATGCCGTTTTTCCCATTCTGTTCATGCCACAGGTTTTTATTTTTCTATTGGGGTGTGAGGGGGGGGGGGGTTAAGCACAGTAAAAAGTGCACGAAAACATCCTGGACCCTGCCTTTAACATGAAGAAAACATGTTGGTCTATGTGTGTGTGTGTGTGTGTGTGTGTATTTATTTCATACACGTGTTAAAGACACATAGATAATGTGACAGACATAACACTCAAACCTGATCAGATGTCATTAGCTCAGCTGTTAATTACTATTAATTACTAATTACTACGAGTATATTACTGTTCATATCTACTGAAAACTATGTTGAGGAGGAGTACTAGGACTGTTTATGTCATTGTGATTTGGGGGGACTTGATGTGTTTATTTTGAGGTGCAGTGTAGTAGGGCCATGTTTAAAGGACACAGATCTCGTCTTGTATTGTCAAGTGGAACAAATGAATGCTGTAAAGAAAAGGAGGCAGTCTTTTCAGCAGTGGGCTTTTGTATGGACATGTATAGACTCATACACATCATAGCCTCCATTTCACCACTGAGAACTAGAGACTACACTGACTGACTAAAGCAGGATTATGAAAAGAAAAATGTCACGTTCCTGAGAGTGGCAGAACCCAAACGCAAGGCACACTAGAGACTTGAGACTTGAAACTTCAGAATTTACTCAAGAACTTGAGACACAGACATAAGGAACATGAACTTGAACACAATGATGGAGCAGGGAACACTGGAGACACAAGGCACAGGACTAGAGGCTACAATCATTAGACACAAGTGGGCAGGTAACAAGAGACAAGTGAAACGAGACTAGAAACAATAAGCTCATTTGTGTTCAGAGTCGGTACGGCTAGAGGCTGTAGCCAGAGCCAGCGAGATCTATTTGTCATGAGGAGTTTCAAACCAATCGGAATAATGAGTTACGTCATGGGGGTGGGATGCATCCTCTTGCAGCCGAGAAAAAGGAGATGCGGGTTTTGGCTGCAGGCGCCTTGATACTGCGAATTTTGAGTGACGTGCTGTGGGCGTATTTTGGTGACACATTCACAAGTTTGGTGAAGTCAGCCGGAAGTCGGACATCGTGTCTAACCACAATGCATCGCTTGGCTGCAGGCGGATGTAGGCGGCTTTACATGTCGAATACGCCTAATAATCTAATGGCAATCACAAGGCACAGGTGAGGGGCGGAGACACAGGAGATGAGGAAGCACTGGGCCGTAATCAAAAGCTCTGTAACGGTGCATTACTTAAAATGTAACATAAGCGATGTCGGGCTGAACATACTGTTGTGTCGCAACAGTACAGCAACAATGGAAGCCTGGAGGGCCATTCTGCTTGTGGTGCCAGTCAAGGAAATATCTGAACAACCTCAGTAGTTTAAACGCATCATTGTTAGGAATACTGCAAAATTATAATATTACCACTAGTCAGGGAGCCAAGATCTCAAAAATGGGTTGAACCGGACACCGTCTGTTATACTTTTTATTTGTGTTTTTTCTGTTAATTTTGACCCTAAGAACCAATAATTGGAGGGTCTGCTCTGCCGGAAATATCGCGAAAAAAATTTGTGCCCATTTTAGTGTATACAGTGTATTATTCATCAGAAAAATGTGAAAAATGATTTTTTTTCCCTCTTCAAATC
Organism: Sardinella longiceps; assembly: GCA_027497455.2. Classification (NCBI taxonomy): domain Eukaryota; kingdom Metazoa; phylum Chordata; class Actinopteri; order Clupeiformes; family Clupeidae; genus Sardinella; species Sardinella longiceps. The sequence continues at coordinate 34,115 of JAODXP020005399.1, read as the reverse complement.
CTCAGTCTCTGTCCAGAACTACATTGCAGATGCACAGAACACATGTACTGGCAACATCAACTGAAAAGAAAAATCTTAAAACACATTTTAATATGATTTCTCATCAGTTTTGTACAACAAATGGCCGATTTTCTCACTTTTTCCAAATATTTTCGTATTCACTTAATTGCTGGCAATTAACTATTCCCCCATCAGTCATCAGTCCATATGTCATACTTTTCACCAAATGATATACTCATAGAGGTTACTGTATAAAAAAGTTTATAAAAATTCAACCAAAATTATGGTATCAGTGATGAGTTCAATTCTAGTTTGTAATGAACAGGCTTAAAGCCTCAATATCATTTTAGGCTACTCTGAAATGTCCGAATGACATAGCCTACTGGATATTTAAAATGGTTGGCAGCACAGGGAATCCACGTGGAACTGCACTCTCTCCTGCACTATTCACTTTGAACACCACAAACCTCAAGTACAACTCTGAATCATACCATATGAGATATTCTCTGACAACACTGCAATTGTTGGGTGTCTCAAAGATGGGAGGGGAGTACAAGAGCCTTCTGGAAGACTTTGTTGGATGGTGTAGTACTAACCAGCTCATCGTCCCAGTTCCCAAGAAACCCTCCATCATGTCATTGAATGATTACGGACCTTGACTTCATTCACTGTGAAGTCCTTTGAATGTCAATTAGTCAATAGTACTGCCTCATCTCAAAAACATCACCATACGTCATTAGTTGGACCCCCTGCAGTCTGTCTGTAGGGAAGTGGATGATCCAGTGAATATGGCTGCATTTCATTCTGCAACACCTTGACCAGCCTGGGCCTGTGCTACAGTGCTGTTTGTGGACTATCATACCTTTTTTGGATTATCATACCTAAAATTCTTACCACCAAAGTCTCTTAATGTCCTGCCATCTGTCAGTGGCTCTCCATCTTCCTGACTGGCAGGAGAACTCCTAGAACAACCTAGAACTCAGCACTCTATAGCTCTGCTCTCAAACTATAGGGCATGGACACATGTCAGGCGGGCACAAGACGTCTCCTTGATATTGACCAACAGTTACATGTAGACTCTCATGTTTCAGGGATCCATCATCTCCCAGAATCTAAAATGGGAGATCCAAATTCTTCAACGATATCCTCAAAAAGGCCCAGGTAATACTTCCTACGAACTGTGGAAATATGGCTCACCACAAGAGGTATTGGCCATCTTCATCATCTACACTGCTGTCTTCTACACTGCTGCATATTCATCACAGTGCGGTTTGTAGTAGCCACTAAACAGGACAAGCACAGACTTTGACAAAATTTGGTTGAAGGAAAAGTCATTGTGCACCCCTAATATTCCTATTAAGGATACAGTTTTATATAAAATCCTATAATCATTATCATATCACCATCTGATAAAAGTCCTTTACATATTGTTTTTTTTCTGTTTCATGTCGGAAATGTGACTAGGAATAATTAAATTTTGCAAACCAACAAATAAAATAATAAAAAATAAATAAATACATGAAAAAATTAAGAAATAATCAAGTCCTCATTATGTTCAAAGTGGCATACCTTCCAGGGCAACCTAGAAACAAAATTTATTAACTTTTGTTATTCATACTAGGTGAGTTTTGTAGAAATATACAAAGTTTAATCTTTTGGCAGTGTGCATTATCTTCTACGACTATGTTAAGTTACCAGTATGTGGAAACATGGCTTGTTGAGCTTGTTGATTGCCAATTAGTTGATAGCCCAACTAGTAATCATCCCATTTACACTGATTCTGGTTGGATTTTATAATAGTTGGTTGGGAAGTTAGTTGGGAATAGTTGATTGACAATGAAGTAAAGTAAAGAAATATTGAGAAAATGCCTACTTTTAGCACTATATGGAGGGGAAATCATACATAAATGTATTTTTTTCCCAATTAATGTTGTCAGCACATGCATTCTGTGCATCTGGAATGTATTTTTGACAGCCACTGAGGATTTAAGGGAAAAAAAGTTTTTCACATTTTTCTGCTAAATATTGAAGGGTGCATACACTAAAATGGGGACAACATTTTTTCGCGATATTTCCGGCAGAGCAGACCCTCCAATTATTTGTTCTTGGGGTTAAAGGTAACCAAAAAAACAAAAATGAAAAGTATAACAGACGGTGTCGGGTTCAACCTATTTTCTTGAGCTTTTTAGACCTTGGCTCCCTGACTACACTGCTTTTGCTGTCACCAGAGGAAAAACCAACACAACATGAATTTGTGTGTTTACCACTAGCGCTATAAATCTCAGAGGTTCCAATACACCTACATGCTGATTGGTGAACACCTCTGACACACCCATCAAACGAGAGTGAACTACCTCAGAAGCATGTTGCGCCCTGAGATTACTATGAAAGTAATGTCAGGGCATTCAGGAGTACAATCCACAACCCTTTGTGGACAATCTGCATAGAAAACACTCACTGCCAATATGAAACAACAGACTAGACTCATTGCAATATCTGCATTCTGTTTGACTTTGGCTCAGGAATGAAGTGGCACGCTCCAGTTCCTTACCTGTGGAAACACAGGTGTAGGTGATATTCAGGTACTTGTAGGTACCCGAACATGGATCACCATTCTCATTAGATGCCTCCAGTGAGCATTTCTCTCCCCCACATCTGGTCAGAATTCAGAACGTGGTTATGGAATATAAGAACAGTTATTTAGACAGGTTTCTTTTCAGTGCTGTATGGCTCCTAGTCCATTAAATTCTAAAAAAATAGACTCATGTCCTTCCTTCACCATTCATAGTGTTCTATAGACTTTAGCAGACCTCATGTTCTGCCTTGGCCACTTTGACCTTTGCTGCTGATGAAAAACTTAATTCAGCTCTTAACTTACTTCTCTTTTACAGTGAGTGTTCTGTCTTCTAGGCAGTTGATGTTTGAGAGTTGTCCCTCAGGCTTTCCACAAGAGCATGCAGTCTTATCTGTCCGCCCATAGATGGCAGTGTAGATGTGGATTACTTTGGGCCCTGTGATGGGAGAGAGGACCATTGCGAAAGGTTGCTTTCAAGTTTGTGAGTTTGAGTCCAGGCAGATACATGCCTTGCTATGCTATGCAATTCAGGGTACACATTTTGTGCCATGACAATGAACCTGTTCAAATTTGAAACTGGATAATACACGGAGACATGCTGCTGTGAAGCAGAGGGAAAACTCACCACAGTTCAGCTTTTCTGACTTCTGACCTTCACATATTAGTTTGAACTCTGATGGACAAAAATAAATGTTATATGCAGTATATATAAAACACTGTATACATATGGGCAATTCCAGCGTTATGGACGTGACATTTTCATGCATTATTGATGAACAAAAGGCCACATAACCTCTGCAAGCTTAGCAGTATTTCACATTTTTTTCATATTCTTATGCAAACTTTGTGGCCTAATACAGGCAAACTCAAAACATTCATATCATGATTTACATCATAAGAATATGAGCCATTCAATTTGCATTATGGACGTGATGAAAAACGGACAAGCTTTTATGGAAGATTACAGTTTTTGCTATGAAGTCTGTGAGATTTCCTGAGAAACGTAAATATTACTCCATTCATACCAAACAGGACACCTCAGTGAACACAGAAAACGACTTGATTTAAATGTAAATGTAAGATAAGTTGGTTTTCATTGGGGTTATTGTGGGAAAAATTGCGTTATGGACGTGATATCTGGAAAAACCTTCCAAAAACCTACAAAACAATTGTGAATGGTGGATTTTGACCTGTAACGTCTGCAATAGTAATACAATGATAGAAAATAACTGATAACATTGCAGGTTTGTGTGTGTTATCACCCACTTATTCCCATTATAAGCCCCTCCATAGACTTACATTATGGCTGAATAGGGTAAAAAATTTTACAAATAGATATCCTTTCGAAACTTGCTCAGGTGATAATGTTCAACGAGACAAAACTTTTTTGTATTGGAAGTTTTCTGAAAGAATTTGTATGTCCATGTAGATGAGACTTGAAGTTTTAAGGTGAGGTTTACTTTTTCGTGGAATTGCCCATATGTATAAAATACAGATCCTCTCTTTACCCAAAGATTTTTTTTTTTCAAAAGGAGAGAAGAGATCCGAGGCACTCCGCCATATAAAAGTCCTTTATTTAGGAATGGACTAGCGGACGTGTTTCGGTCGCGTTACGACCTTCTTCAGGGCTGACCAACAGATTTTTTGTTTTGTTTTACTTCTCTGTGCTTCCCCTATTTTTACATGTACTGTATGTCTTGGATGAAATATAAATTTGGTCTTGATTGAATTAACCCATCCATACTCACTTGTGCCATCTCCTCCACACAACTTAACCAGTGAAAATCCTGCAGGTCAAGAAAGCATGGAGAAAAACACTGTATTGAATATATTATGTAGTTATGACATGCGTGTGTGTGTGTGTGTGTGTGTCATGTCTCACCTAGGAAAAGGACTAAATTGAGTAGAGACGCCATGGAGACTGTGACCTATGCAGAGAGAACATGCATGACTATTCCACCTGCCAAATGTTCCAGTGGCACTTGGCTCACCCTCACCCATCAAACAACATGGCTCACGAGCCACCCAACACAGTCAGGGAGAAGGACAGAGAGGAACAGGGGAGGAGAGGAAAATTTTGGAAAAGAGATGAAATGGAGGAAATTCCACAACAAACAGATGACACCATAGTAGAATTGTGAAGATCATCAGCTGATTTTATAAGTATTTTAGACACATATTATATCAATATAACCTTCACACATTTATAGCTCACTCACACAATGAGTAAAAATCATATTCTCTTTACAGATCAAGAATCATGTCATCATGAAGAATCATCATTTTATATCCAGAACTGTATCACAAATGTGTCTCTAAATTTGCCTCATAGAAGCAGACTAACCATTTTTTCCAGTCCTTTCCCATTAGAAAGAGATTGAATGGCCCAAACCCACAGACTGGTTTAGGGATGACTGAGAGTTAGCCAAACCTAGCACAGCTTCCTAGCTTTAGAAGAATGTCTATTTAACATATTATCCTTTAGCAACCACTGCTCTGTGAACACCCTGAAACCAATGAGACCTGCAAACCACTAGCCTGGGCGTTCCCATGCTCCTTTGCGCGCTTATTTCATTCCACTCTGCAAAGCAGCATGGTGACCATGGCCGTTTTTCTCGCTTACTTTCGGTATCCAATCGCAGAACAAAAAGGGATTTGTACGGCCCTCGATTGCATTTTACGTCACGTGGTGGCTCTGGTATTGGCTCCGAGGTATGTACAGACGCTATGATAGACATTCGTAGCGCCCAATAAACGGCTCTGGACAATCGTGAACAATGCTTCCGCTACGAGAAAAGCAATAGGTGGGTCTCCAGACTAAATATCACTTGTGATTTTAGTTTGGCATTCGTCAGGCTAGCAAACCACATCACCTTTCCAGCAGCTGAGAGAGACATGAACTCACCTGGCACATGTACAAACTCTCCAGGTACTCACCACAGGTTATGAAGTGACCACCTGGGACAGGTATGGAATACCAACTTCAGATAGGTGTGGTGTATCCACTTGTGTGATGCTGTGTGTTTGTGAGTGGAGGCAGGTGTAGTCTGATCTCTATAAGGCAGTGTGATGAAGGTGTAAACCCTCATAATCACCTTTGTTGCAGGATAAGCAGAGCAGGACACACATTTGACTTGCAAACATAATATCATTTGGATAAATGAAGAAGGCAGTCAAACTCTCACAGGCTGTCTTAGTCCAGTTCCCTGTTTTGGCCTTAGTGGGAATTTTTGGGGGATTAGGTAAACTTCTTTGGAAACATTATTGTATAAGGAATAAGAAATTTGAAAATTCAATTTTCAAAACTTGGCCAAATTCAAGTTATAAAATGACCAATATAAAACAATAGGTCTACACCTCAGTAATCCCTTACAATCAAAATTGTACTTTCAAAACTTCATAAAGTGAAAGTATCCATAATATGCAAATAAGCTATACTGTAATATGCAAATAAGCTACAGTAAACTTTACCCATATACAGAAAATGCTCAGCAGTGGCCTTGTAGTCGGACAGGCTTGGACATTTGCTTATGACGGGTCTGGTATTAACCATGCAAATGCACTCTAATGCAAGCAGACTCACAACGGGGCGTAGTCAAATTATGGCCGTTCTCCATCGGGAATTCCACAGAAAACAACCCCTGTTGTGTTTCATGTGTTTGTCTGGGTTGATGCAAATATGCCATTATTATCAGTGGTCGAAAAAAAAGAAGAAGGGGGATGGTGGATTTTTTCATTTTGTGCCCATGAGCGCCCATGTTGGGGTCACTTACACAGAGTGCATACGTAAGCCTACATTTTCATTTACCCTAATTTCAGCCTAATTTTAGGCTGATATGGTGCTACCCTTTACCCTTAAAGCATTTCTAAAAAAGGCATTTCTCTATGCACTTCAAATTCAGATAGCCTGAAGTTTTTAACAAATTACAATATGCCTCATAGTCAGTGACCATTCATCTTTTGCCTTCAAATAATGTTAGTAAGAAACATAGACTAAATTCAAATATATTTTTTTAGGAAATCCCCTCACGGAGCACTTGAGCTTGCTCGCAGACCACCAGTGGTCCCCGGACCACATTTTTGAGAACCACTGCTGTGACGGTGTGGTGGAACACACACAAATACAAACACGGTTGCAGGTGCAGAGTTTTACTTTGAACAAAGAAAGCGTAACCTAGTTACATGCAATACAGTGCAGTCTGAAACGGGAACACATTCAAGACTTCACAAGCGCGGGGCGCCAGAAAGAGTCCTTATATAGTGATCCGTGCATCAGGTGTAGTAGACAATGACGTCCAGGTGAAGGTGCTCAAGGTGATAACGAGGTGATTGGCCAATGATTAGTACTGAGGTGATGCCTGACGAGGAGGTAACGGGGAGGGCATCACAGTACCCCCCTCTGAGGCACGGCCCCAGCCGTGGGACGCCGCAGGCCTGGGGGCCGACCCCGGGGACGAGGAGCAGGGCGGTCTGGGTTGGCGAGATGGAAATCGCGGAACAGGGTGTGGTCCAAGATGTCATGCCGAGGGACCCAGCTCCGCTCCTCGGGGCCGTACCCCTCCCAGTCCACCAGATACTGAATGCGGCCCCGACGGCGACGGGAGTCCAGGAGTTCTCGGACCTGATAGACAGGAGCGCCATCAATCTCCAGTGCAGGCGGTGGATCGTCTGCCGGGACCGCATCAGCCAGGGGACCAGGAATCACAGGCCTGAGAAGAGAGACATGAAAACTGGGTGAAATTCTATAATGCGACGGCAATTGAAGCCGGTAGGTTACCTCATTGATCCTCCGGAGAACTTTGAACGGCCCGACGAACCGTGGGCTCAGTTTACGGCAGGGCAGACGGAGACGAAGGTCCCTGGTGGAAAGCCAGACCCGGTCCCCTGGCTCAAACACTGGCGCCTCTCTGCGGCGGCGGTCAGCTTGGATCTGTTGATGTCGTACCGCACGACGAATCTGGATATGTGTGGACCTCCAGGTATGCTCAGCTCTCCGGAACCACTCATCCACAGCCTGCACTTCCGTTTGGGTTCCATCCCAAGGACACAAAGGAGGTTGCCGGCCGAGTACGCACTGGAAGGGGGTGAGTTTAGTGGAAGCACTGCGAAGGGAATTCTGTGCGTACTCGGCCCATGGAAGATACTTGGCCCAGTCCTCCTGGTTGCGATGACAATGAGCACGCAGGAACCTGGCCACGTCCTGGACGGAGCGTTCTGCCTGCCCATTGGATTCCGGATGGTAACCCGATGTTAGACTGACCGTCACTCCAAGGCGATTATGGAAGGCCTTCCATACCCGGGATGTGAACTGGGGCCCGCGGTCCGATACAATGTCCTCTGGAAGGCCAAAGTTCCTGAAGACTGTGTCGAACAGAGATTCTGCAACCTGTAGAGCAGTGGGGAGACTGGCAAAAGGAATTAGTTTAACAAATTTTGAAAAACGGTCTACCACTACCAAGATCACCGTGTTACCCTCAGATGAGGGCAGGTCAGTGATGAAATCCACTGCAATGTGTGTCCATGGACGTTCTGGGATTGGAAGTGGTTGGAGTTTTCCTGCGGGGAGCTGCCGAGGGCTTTTGGTGGTGGCACAGGTGGAGCAGGACAACACATGGCGCCGCACATCAGAGGCCAGGTGGGGCCACCAATACTCGCCAGTGAGTAGAGCTTGAGTTCTGAATATTCCTGGATGGCCAGAAGAAAGGGATGTGTGAGCCCAAGCAATGACTCTACCTCTTAGGGAGGCTGGGATGTATTGTTTCCCTGCTGGGCAGTTTCTTGGGACTGGATCCCGTCGAAGTTCCCGAGCGATGTCCCTCTGGAGGTCCCACTGTATCGGAGCTAGAATACACTCAGAGGGAAGAATGGGATAAGGCTCGGGCTGAACATCATCTGGATCGTACCTCCGAGAAAGAGCATCAGCTTTGGTATTTTCAGTGCCTGGGCGATAGGATATAGTGAAATTGAACCTGGAGAAGAAAAGGGCCCACCTGGCTTGACGGGGATTCAGCCGTCTGGCCGCTTTGATGTACTCCAAATTGCGGTGGTCAGTCAACACCAGGAACGGTTCCCGAGATCCCTCAAGCCAGTGCCTCCACTCCTCCAGGGCCAACTTCACTGCCAACAGCTCCCGATTGCCGATGTCATAATTCCTCTCTGCAGTGGTCATCTTTCTAGAGAAGAAAGCAAAGGGAAACATCTTGGGCTATGTTCAGACTGCACTCCAAATCTGATTTTTAGCATATCTGATCAACATCAGATCTCTCCATCGACCGCGTTCACATTGCTTGTCATATCGGATCTCCATGTCCGCTAATCACCTGCCATCCACGTGGGTTACTATGGTACCCCAACGCATCATGCCCACAAATAATAAACAAACCCGCGGAGGGTAGAATGCTGGTTGTTTCTCTCTCAGATGGTTAAGTGGGGCCGTAGCACACAGCTACAAGTAACAAGGAAGTATCAGAGATGGAAGAATAAAGTTACTCATCTTTATTTCAGTGCATCAATGCAGTCCAGCACAGCTGTTAGTTGCCTTTCTGATGCGTGGTTGAAAACTTTCACTGACGTTGCTTTCCACACGCGAGGTAAACCTTGCTTTCCACACGCGAGGTAAACTCCAACTTGCGGCAAATCCATAACGCGCACTGACACGTTGTTATAGCAAACGACACTGTTTTTTAAAAGGAGAATTAACATTGATCTCTCACTTCCGTCAATCTGCATTCCACGTGTTGATGTTTGTGTCACGTGACAAATGACGCAAGTGACACGGTGAAATCTTATCCCATGTGGAAAAGCTGTTCAGATCGCAGCATATCCGATATGAATCGCAATTGACACCACATGGGTATGTAGGGCGTAACAGATTCGGAAAAATCGGAATTCATGTGGTTTTCTGCTGTTCAGACCACCCGAAATCAATTCTAGATACAATCTGGATATGAAAAAATCGGATTTGGGATGCCAATCTGAACGAGGCCTTGGGTGGCTCACCTGAACGTTGAGAAAGCACTGCTCCCACTCCGGTGTCTGAAGCATCGACTTCCACAACGAACGGCAGGTCTGGATCTGGAAGCTTAAGGATTGGAGCTGTGGTAAAACGGGTTTTGAGTACCTCAAAAGCTTGTTGTGCCTCTGGTGACCATTTCAGGGTCTTAGGACTTCCTTTCAAGAGGCCAGTGAGGGGAGCTGCCACCTGACTGAAGCCCCTAATGAAGCGGCGGTAGAAGTTGGCAAAACCAATGAACTTCTGGAGCTCCTTCACCGTCCGTGGAACCGGCCACTCAGTCACGGCTCTGGTCTTGTCACCTTCCATCTGTACTCCCTCTGGCCCGATGATATATCCTAGGAAGGAGACGGTGGTCTGATGGAATGCGCACTTCTCTGCCTTGACATAGAGCTGATGTTGTAGGAGCCTGGACAATACTGCCTTCACGTGTAGTACATGCTGGGTAAAGGTTTGAGAATAGATCAGAATGTCGTCAATGTATGCCACTACATACCTCCCCAGCATGTCCCGTAGCACGTCATTGATGAAGGACTGAAAAACCGAAGGAGCATTGGCAAGTCCGTAGGGCATAACAAGGTACTCATAGTGGCCAGACTGAGTACTGAAGGCGGTCTTCCACTTATCTCCCTCCCGGATGCGCACCAGATTGTAGGCACTGCGAAGATCCAGCTTAGTGAAGAACTTTGCTCCTCGTAGCTGTTCAATGGCACTGGGAACCAGAGGGAGTGGATACCGGTACTTCACTGTCACCTCGTTTAACCCCCGGTAATCAATGCATGGGCGTAGCCCACCACCCTTCTTCGCTATGAAGAAGAAGCTAGCTGAGGCTGGTGAGGTGGAGCGGCGGATGAAACCCTGATTCAGGGCTTCATTGATGTAATCCTCCATCGCTTGCTGCTCTGTTCTGGCAAGGGGGTAGATGTGATTACGAGGTGGTGTGGCTCCAGGCAGCAGATCTATGGCACAGTCCCATGGTCGGTGTGGAAGGGTTAATGGAGAAGGAGTGTGGAGACAGGCTCACCTTCTTTTTTGTGTTTGAGGAGTCCAAGTCACGTGTCACCCTGGATGGTTTGATCGGGCACTGGGCTAATTGGTGATCTCCCTCGCCACAGTATAGGCAAAGACCCAGACGAACACGATTGCGACGTTCATCAGCACTCAAACGAGTTGTTCCTAATTGCATGGGTTCCGAACCACGTTCGTCAATGGAGGGTGGAGTGGAGAACACAGTAGCAGCCCATCGCCGTTCTCGAAGAAGGTTGTCAATGCGAATGGCGAGCTCAATCAGTGCATCTAAAGACAGTGAATCGTCACGACAGGCAATCTCCTTTTGCAGGTCTGGCCTCAGTCCCTGACGGTAGACTGTCATCAGCGCCGCCTCATTCCACCCACTTGCCGCTAGAGCTGGAAATATTTGCCCGAACCCGACGGGGCCCAACAGGACCTGCCGGGTTCGGGCCGGTTCGGGGTTTAATTTCAATATTCCAAGCGGGCCCGGCTCGGGCTCGGCCTGAAAGCCGATGCGCGGCAAATATGCGATCACATGATACGCCTAACATTCGATCTACAGGCATGCGTTAGTAGATGCAAAATGGATGTAGAAGAAGTTAAACGGAGATTAGCCCTTGGCGAATTCATGTTGGTCGAGCCAGTAAATGCGAGGTCGGAGGTGTGGAAACATTTTAAGCACATTCACAATGAGAAAAACGAGGCAGTGGGGTATGTCAAATGCAAGAAGTGCGACGTGATGTTAAAATATGACAGCAAGACAACTGGTAATTATTGCTGTTCTTATTTTTCTTTTAACTTTGGGCAGATCATTTATTTTAGCCTTGAAGTTCTTGAACTTCAGACATCTGTGGGCTAACTAATCTGAATAAAAAACGTAGAAATGTTCAGCAAAAATGACTCATTGTTGACTGCTTTGATATGCGCACAATTGAAAAATGTCGGGTTGCAAACGGGTTCGGGCTCTATGAAGCTGTCAATCATACGGGCCGGGGCGGGCTCGGGTGGAGTTCTCTCGGGCTGGGGCCGGTTCGGGTCTTAGTTTTAAGGCCCGTTTCAAGCTCTACTTGCCGCTGCGAGAGTTCGGAACTCTAAGGAGTAATCAGATGCCAATCTGCTTCCTTGCTTCAGTCGTAGGAGCCTTTCTCCTCCTTTCTTTCCCTCTGTAGGGTGATCAAACACAGCACGAAAGAGTGAGACAAAGTTAGAATATGAGGAGAGCGACTCACCCCCTTGGTCCCAAACAGCCGTGGCCCACTCCCTTGCTCGCTCATCCAGTCGTGAAATCAGAGTGGCTATCTTCTCTGGATCCCTCACATGTGGGTGGAAAGCAAAGTAGAGGTCTAGCTGTAGCAAGAAACCCTTGCAGGCATCTGAGGCTCCAGTGTAGCTCTTCGGCAGACGAACGGGCGATTCTGGTTTCCGTTCCCGAGTGGGTGCTTGGTCGTCAGAGCTATCCATCGGTTGGGGCGAAACCACACTAGGCGAAAGATCCCGTAGGCGTTGGATCACCTCATCAATGGCACTGCTCTGGGCAGCCATCTGCTGTTGGGTGTGAGCCACGATAGCAGCCAGCTGGGCAACGGACTGGGCTGAGGCTGGCTCCGGGGGTAGCCGTCCTCAGTGGAGTTCTCTGCTGCATCCATGAGAAAGGTGAAGTCTTCTGTGACGGTGTGGTGGAACACACACAAATACAAACACGGTTGCAGGTGCAGAGTTTTACTTTGAACAAAGAAAGCGTAACCTAGTTACATGCAATACAGTGCAGTCTGAAACGGGAACACATTCAAGACTTCACAAGCGCGGGGCGCCAGAAAGAGTCCTTATATAGTGATCCGTGCATCAGGTGTAGTAGACAATGACGTCCAGGTGAAGGTGCTCAAGGTGATAACGAGGTGATTGGCCAATGATTAGTACTGAGGTGATGCCTGACGAGGAGGTAACGGGGAGGGCATCACAACTGCCCTATAGACAAACACATGCATATGACTTTCAGCAACACTAACACACATTTTGCTCTTTGGGTCACCGCCCCCCCACAGACTGAAAGGGAAATTGATTATTACAGTGCTGTAAATCACGCTTAGATGCTTAGATATTTGATCTCATACTCCTTCATGATAGTTTTAGGCTACGTGCTTTGCTAGACATGCTTTGCAAACACTGCCAGAAACCTTACCTCATAGTTTTTGATGTTAACATGCTACACAACACATTACATCTTGGTTAGTTTATGACACATATTATATGAAACACTTGTTTCTAATGGTTTAATAGTCATTCTTTGCATAGAACACCCCCCTCAGATAGAGGCTTCATCATCACTAACCAAACCCTCAGCCACAGGACTCTGGCTTTCTCCTATTGTAATTACATAGTGGTAGAGTAAGCAACAATCAATTGTTTTGAAAAAAGAGCAAGATCAAAGAGCAAGCAATCAATTTTTTTGAAAAAAGAAGGATGTAGTGTTGCCTCCTGTCCCGGATTTTCCTGATTTAAAAAAAAAAAAAAAAAGTCCTGAAAAACTGTTGAAAATAAACCAAAATAATAAAGGCCTGCTATTAAATAAAGCAATTAACTAAACAAATAACTAGTAAGTGTCATTTTTACTAATTAGGGCTATACAATTGCAGCATAGAAGGGTGATTTTCATCTTGGGTTAGATATGCGAAGGATGCTGTTGCTTACAAACAAAAAAAGATTGGTCAGAATTTACAGGATTTTTGTTGCACACAGGTGGCAACCCTAGAAGGATGTAATACACATGCAAAGGTTTGCAGAGAGAGAGAGAGAGAGAGGTCCATTGAAAATGGGTCATTCTATGTCAATTCACACATTTCCCCAGAACCTACCCAGTGACACCTCTTCAATTTGTCAATTTTGTTTGTGTACAGGTACCTTCTAGTAGGCCCAGGGGCGATTCTAGGTTCTGAACTTTAGGGGGGCTCAGCCCCCAGAGTTGATACAGGCTCCTGGTTTGAACATCTTGCTTAGATTTACGCATTTTTAATCATAACAACCAGCTACGAAATCAATCCAACCACAAGCACTGACATGCAGCCCCCGTAATGTTGTCACTTCATAAGACCTAAATAATGTTTGTAAAAACTTGTATGCAGAGGTGCCATCACATGTTTTAAAGTAGTGTTGGCAAATTGTCATGGTGATTAGCCTAAAATTTGTTAGACGTAGGCCTACAGTAGGCTCATTATAAATGCTGGTCATACTTGTAGTATATGGGACTACGTGGCCCATAATCCCACTGTATTATTACAGCCAATTAGATTGGGCTTCTGGGGTAACTAAGGGGTTCTGGGTTTGTTGATGTCACTTGTTGATGTATGGAGACAGCATGCTGTCGTGGAGCTCGTTCTACATAAAGCTCAGACGTTATTCTAATCAGGAGTTGAGTCAGTCACTTCTACACAACACCCACACTTGACATGGTGTCAGAATGGGCGCACGACTGCTTCTAGACTAGTCGTTACCTGTGAAACTGTCCGAACGAACGAACGTTAACGTTACAACTTTTTACCGCGAAGGTAAAGTACAGTGCTAGCTCCAATAGCCTAGAACGCCAGTACCGCTAACTTTGAACGAGACAGCGACGGACTCTTACCTTCACGATGGAGATGTTCACACCACCGTCGTCTTTACTGCTGACTGGCAATCTTGCCGAAAATTGGCGAAAATGGGAGCAGAGACTGCGACTCTATCTCGTAGCCAGTGGACTTCAGAACAAGCCGGAGGAGCGCAAAATAGCTGTGCTACTTCATTGCATTGGTGAGGATGCTCTGGAAATATACAATACTCTGGACATTGCTTATGCAGATGCTGAAAATAAAACGATGGAAGAGGTGATAAAGGCTTTTGAGAACTACTGTGCACCACGGAAAAACACCGTCTTTGAGAGACACCAGTTTTGGGCCCATCAGTTCAATGAACACACTGGCATCGATAAGTTCGTCACAGAGTTGAGGCAGAGAGCACGCACATGTGAGTTCAAAGAAACTGAGGACCTCATGATAAGGGACAAAATTGTATTTAGTGTGTCAGATAACAGACTTAGGGAGAAGCTACTAGCTGTTTCAGATTTAACTTTAACGAAGGCCATAGACATTTCTCGTGCTAAGGAAGTCACAGCAGCACAGGCTACAGTGATGTCTGCTAGTGGTAGCTCAGAGCAAGAGGTGCTTGCTGTTGAGCAGCGCCAACGTCAGACTCTGCCACCAAGACCACGGGGAGCGCGTGTGATCAGTGAGCGGCAGGATAAGACTTGTGATAGATGTGGTAAAACACACAGGCCCAGGAACTGTCCTGCATTCAATGTGGAGTGTCGCAAATGTGGGAAGAGAAATCACTTTGCAGCAGTTTGCCGCTCAGCAGCCGATATAGCACCTGTGGACACAGAGAACATGGGAGTAGATGCATTGTTCATTGGTGCAGTCACACAAGCACAGGCTCGCCCTAAAGACACTGGCTGGCGCACAGTGCTGCGTCTTGCAGGTCAGGCAGTGAATTTCAAACTAGACACAGGGGCTGAAGCTAATGTCCTTCCCCTATCCATAGCTACAAAATTATCCAAACACTGTAACATGAAAGAGACAGACACTGTCCTAGTCGCTTATGGGGGCTCCCGAATTAAGCCCAAAGGTATACTCCCGACATGCACAAGCCCACCTGAGTTTTTATGTGACTGACACATCTGACACGCCTTTACTAGGCAGCAGTGATGCGCGGGTACACGTTTGAACCAACCGCACCCGACCGACGTTCTCAACTAGACCGACCGCAACTCGGACCGCAAAACTTGGATCGCAGAACTCCGGTCCGAAACCCGCTTCCACCCGCTTGTTTAAAAAAAAAATCTATGCTTTTGACTGCCCTTATAGCCTCATTTTGGCAACATAAAATGTATATATGACCCGAGTATGCATAAACGGAGCTCAATGGCATTATTCAGCATTTCACCTGCAAAACTGCATTTTTTTTAAAAATCCACCATTCATGCAGAAGTCAGGCTTATATAGCTTATCATTTAAAATGCATATCGTAAAGAAGGACGTAAAGAAGGATGAAGGATGCCAAATCGTCTGTTATCACAAGCAAGTAGCCCAGAACATTAACACAACATGAAAGTGCAAGCTGCAAGGTAGGCTACAAGGTGGAAATGGTCAAAATAAACAAGTAGCCCACGGAACATTAACACAAAATATGACAGTGCACGCAGCATAATGCGCTCAATTGCATTCAATTATAATGCATTCTGCATTCAAAATAATAAATGGCATAGGCTACATTACTTATTTTTTTTTGCTTTACGCGCGCTGTGGAGAAATAAAATTGAATCGACAGTGTCAGGGTGAAGACGATTTCTTATCACTTCTATGACACGGCCTGCAGAGCTGAATGTGCGCTCAATGGCTGCGCTTGAAGCTGGGACGCAGAGAATCCTCCTTGCCAACGCACGGAGCCTTGGGTAGGTGTGGGCCTTACCAGTGGTGCACTTATTGCGGGCCATGTTCGTCGTTCCAGTTTTGTGACTATCAAATTTGTAAATTGAATCACAAGAGGTAGGCTACACATGACAAAGCCAGCACTATTACCATCGTCTTTAGTCACCTCAGCAAAAGTTTCCCACACTTTACTCTCTCTGTTTGTGTGTTTCTGGAGCTTCCACTCTCCAGACTTCAGCTTCTCCCTTACCGCTTCCATCTCTCTCCTCTCCTACACTGAGCGCGCGCTGCATCTTCGCCCCATGCAGTCATTCAATCAAATATGCAAATATTGTTGTTGTTTTTTTAATTTTTTGAATATAAATTACAAAAATGTAGTCAACTTTTATTTTAGACCCGACCGACCGCGGCCCGCATTTTATATTTTTTTGATGACTCGTACCCGCGGACGCCCGCAGTCATCCGCTCAGTTTGGATCAACCCGCGCGACACTGCTAGGCAGAGAGGCTTGTGTGCAGCTCAATCTAGTCAAGAAAATAGACATAGTGGGGCAGCCAGACCCACCTAGGACCAAGAAAGAGCTGCTCCAGCGCTATGCTGCTCAGTTTACAGGGCTGGGCCAGTTTCCAGGGGAACACCACATCCATGTGGATACAACAGTCCCCCTGTCGTTCATGGATGCAGGAAAATCCCCTTCGCCGTTTTGGACAGACTGAAAGAGACCCTGGATATCCAGGAACAGAGAGGTGTGTGTCGAAAAGTAACCAAACCAACACCATGGGTAAGCAGCCTTGTTATAACTGAAAAGAAGAACGGCACTCTTCGGGTGTGTCTGGACCCAAGGGACCTTAACAGAGCAGTGCTCCGCCAGCACTACTCTATACCCACGCCTGAGGATGTGCAATGCAGGTTGGCAGGCATGACGGTGTTCACAATCCTTGACGAAAAGACGGGTACTGGCAGATTAAACTAGATGATGAATCAGCTGATCTATGCACATTCAACACTCCATGGGGGAGGTACCAGTTCACACGTCTACCCTTCGGGATCAAAAGTGCCAGTGAGGTTTTCCAGCGCATTAACACAGAGAGTTTTGGTGACATTGCTGGGGTTCATATCATCGCAGATGACATGATCATAGCGGCGGCCTCAAAGGAAGAACACGACCGCATCTTGCAGCAGGTGATGGATAGGGTTCCGTATCATAAGTCCGACATCCCATTAGTCCGACATCCCATTAGTCCGAAAATGAGCCATTGAGGAGAGATCCCATTAGTCAGACATACCATTAGTCCGAAAAAAAGAAGCCCATTGTTCCGACATGTAGAGATGCATGAATGGCTTGTAAGGGGGCTAGTAATTAATGACCAAAATATTGACACTACTTGTCAGTGTTGAGCTGTTCTCGCTCCTCTGTGTGTGAGTGAATGCGTGTGGGCATATTGTGTGTGTCTCCTCCTCATTTTGAATGCTAATTTGTGATGGGTTTTGTAGTAGGAACGTTTTGAGACTGAAGCAGTTTGATGTTCATTTGCACACACACACAAAAAAAACACATCCACGGCTGATAGATAATTGTCGCAATTTAGGGAACCTTGGTTGCCCGCAACTGCCACGCACGCATCCCCTACCCCGCTCTCTGCTAATGCTTTTATTTAATTAACCATTGAATGAATCCAGACTGCGGTAATTTCCTAAAGACTCCGTCTGTCATTGTTTTTGTTAGACTGACGTGACACTCTGTGAATTCCGTTATGTTTCAAAACTCATAATTGGTAATTAAACAAAATCGATCACACAGAGTTTGTCCTGGAAGAAACGGGTCCTATGTTCCCCGCCTTGTATATGACCACGGAAATTGCATGGGATATGCTTGCGAGTGCACATTTCGTAGGTAGCCTGCGGAGTTTCGCACCATCTCTCTGTTGCCTGCATTATGCAGAAAGCAGATTTGGATAGCCTGGTTGAGATTGGACAGTTGAATGAATAGGCTATTATATTTTATTTATTTGTTCTGTAATGTTCTAACCAACCATACTATAGTGGTCCGCAAGTAAGATATAGTGGTAAAGTTTATGTCCAATTACGCACAACTCCAAGGCCAATCTGGAGACGTCTTTTGCTCAAAATCTCTCATACTTGACTTGTCCTTTTCGTTTGGTAGCCAATCTATAGCCTAGGCTACCGCGATCAGACATGATATCCATATACTTTGATTTTGGAGAAATTAGTGCATTCAACTTTTGGGACATGGTTGTTTGTTTTTGTGCTGATTTAGGCTACTCTTAAAAGCGGCTGCTTTCTGCAGCGGCCACCCGACGTTTCCTTATCCTTACAACTTCTCAAAGTTTAGGCTACTTGTTGTTTCCAGTAGATTTTTTCGTTAAGATATTAACCTTGTTTGATTTATAATGTGGTGAAACTTAGGAATTAGTGCCGAATAGACCGCTGGTATTTTGTAATTGTGTTATTCACTGCTTAAACCAGCGCACTTCTGCAGCCACCTTTTTTTCCCCAGCAGTGAAGACATTAAGGACTGTCAACATGGCCGTAGCTACAATAGAGGACACCTAATTTTTTCGAGCCGAAAATAAGTTAAACATTCTTAATTAATCCCTTTGCGCGCGTTAGTGCCGCAAAAGATATCTCCGGTTTTGCTTCATTGTCTTTCGGAAGCTTTATATGGGCATGATACCTCTTACAATCGAGGTAGCCTATTTGGTAAATGTGATCTAATTAAAACTAAACAATCAGATCTACCCATTGGTATCATTGGTAACGTACTTGCTAGAGATTCAGAGGGTTTAATTTCAGTGTAAATATCGCCTATATTTAGGCAAGGTATGTCTTTATAGTGTTAAAGGCTGAACTTGCTAGATCATCACACATTATAATATAGACCTATAATTTGCAGAGAATTGAAACCTGTGAAATGAACACAATTTTTAAAACTGTAATCTGAGGTGGGAGCACATTATTGTAGACTAAATCATTGGAGCATTTAAATCATTCACTGAAGTAAATGACATTTTTTCCAAACACAATCAGTGGCAGGTTACACTGTTGTCACAAAATCATAAATAGCCTAAAGAATTCTGTGCTAAAAAGATACAGCTGAATATTCAGCATTGCTCAGTTATGTAGCCTATTAGGAAGGAAGGAGGAGCTGTGTCTCATTGACTTTCAGTGGGTATAATTTCTGTGTCTCCATCAGAAAAAAGTCTATCATGATGTGCTCCCACCATTGCATTTTTAAGAATTAAAAATTTCAGTAGATCTCTTATGTTGAAAAATTTTCGGCGCGCTGTGCGCTGCATTTAGGACCTCGTAATTTCAAAATGCTGTATACGGCCATGACTGTCAATGCTTTACTTAATCCCTGTGTGTGTGCTTTTGCTGTGTGTCAGACTCTTCAGTCAAGTTGACTGCAAACATACAATTGTCATTAGGCTGATTGCCACTGTCTTCTCAAGCAGCTACTGTTACATACAAGACTTAAGTATCTTAATTAAATCCTTTAAATCAATTAAACGTGACTATATCGCACTGGGCTCCGCACTGCGCCTCTGTTCAAAGAACTTCAGTTTGCATACCCCCTCTCCTTCCCTCATCACAAAGTGTGGGCACGGAGCAGCAACAACCTGCGCCTTGCCGTGCGGCTGCATGGAAGCAACTGGGAACATAGGACCTGGGGAACATAGGGATGACCCCGTACTCAGTGCTGTGGCAAGGATTGTTTAGATATGTTTACTGAGTTTGAAACTAAAAACAATGTAGACTACTGAGAAAACGTATTTTCACGAGAAAACGTATTTTCCTTCGCGGACTGCTGGTTGGACTCATTCACCAGATTTGGTGAGATGTATTGTTTTTCTGTGTTTTCATATTGCTTGACCTAGCAGAGAGACAGCAATCCCATTTTTCCTTTTTTTCTGTGGATTATATTTTTGGTTTGCTATATCGCAGACAAAGTTTTGCCGGCAGCGGCCCTCTCGCTTTCCTGGATTGGATTATTGACTCTTGTGCGTGGTCCTGGCAAAATACAGGACATTTTTCGTTTAGTTTGGACTTCTAGGTTTATTTTCAGGACTGAATGAAAGGGGGAATTGCAATGCCTGGGATTGTTTGGGACATTTAATTGTGTGTGAATAGCGCCGCTGTGCGCAGACCTGGGTTATTGTTTCATGTATATCCTCCTTTACTGTTAAACCGAAGAAAGGGACATCGTTTCATAGCCTATAATTAAGAGACGCACTCAGATTTGTAGCCTACCTTGTACTTTATTCTCAGAATTATCTGTTTATTACATTCATATTTAGTCATTCAAAAGAACCCCTTGATTGTTACAACAGGCCAGCACATTTCCACCTGTCTTTAGACACACGATGCTATACAAAGAAGACGTCTCCTTTGTTCCACGAATTTTGCGTCTTTCATTACAAGTCATCCATCCATTTCTACTGTGTATGGTCGGACTAATGGGACTTCGGACCAATGGGCCTGTTTTTTTCGAACTAATGGTATGTCTGACTAATGGTATCTCTATTTTCGGACTAATGAGATTTCGGACTAATGGTATATCGGACCAATGGTCCGTCCCCGATGGATAGGGCGGCCAGGCTGAACATCAAGTTCAATGCTGAAAAGATACAGTATATGGTGAGTGAAGTGACATACATGGGGCATATTATCAGTGCTGATGGCGTCCGAGCCGATGATTCCAAGGTAACAGCGATAACTAAGATGCCTCCACCAGAAGACAAGAAGGGCGTACAACGGCTGTTGGGCATGACACGCTTCCTTGCCCAATATATACCAAATGAGGCGACGCTGACAGCTCCATTGAGGATGTTGCTCAGAAAGGACATTTTGTGGCAGTGGCAGCCAGAGCACCAGGCAGCACTAGACAGATTGAAAGCTGCAATATCCAGTGCGCCTATGCTCAAGTTCTTCAGCCCACTCGAGGAAATTGAAATACAAGCTGACGCTTCAAAAGATGGCCTTGGAGCAGTGTTGATGCAGGCCAAACGCCCAGTGGCTTTTGCATCTAGAGCCCTCTCTGTGGCGGAGCAGAACTATGCTCAGATTGAAAAGAGAGCTTCTTGCCATAGTGTTTGCGCTAAAGAAATTTCACCAATATGTCTACGGGGTTAGAGTCAAAATACAGTCCGATCACAAGCCACTTGAGGCTATAATCACCAAGCCCATCGGCAGGGCACCAGCCCGCTTGCAAAGAATGCTGCTCCAGTTACAGAGGTACGACATCGACATATCATACACCCCGGGCAAGGACATGTTAGTGGCCGACACGCTATCCAGAGCTGCCCTCCCAATGTCCACACAGGAAGGCTGTGACCTGGGTGATGACAAAGTCATATATGATGTTAGGCCAGTGGAATGTCTGAGTGGGTCTGTCATGCAGCAACTCAGAGCCACAACAGAGAGTGACAGTGAGATGCAGATGCTCATGAGGCTGCATAAAGAAGGATGGCCAGACAGGAAGAAGGGCCTTCCACCGGCTGCCCACCCATACTGGCATGCCAGACAGGACATCTATGTTGAAGATGGACTACTGATGGTGAACCGCCGCATGATAATTCCCAGAGGCCTCAGACCTGAGATACTGAGAAGGCTGCACACAGCACATCAGGGCATCCAGCGCTCCCTAGCGTATGCCAGAGCCCTGATGTACTGGCCTGGACTCACCAAAGACGTTAGGATGATCGTTGAATCATGTTCTGTGTGCCAAGAAAAGCTTCCTGACAACCAGAAGGAGCCCCTCCTTCCTCATGCGGTCCCTGATACTCCATGGGCAAAAGTGGCCGCTGACATCTTTGAATTCGAGGGCTCCTCTTTCCTGCTAATAGTGGATTACTTCTCTAAATATCCTGAAGTGCTAAAACTACCTAACAAGTCATCTGGTGCTGTCATAGCAAAGTGCAAGGGTGTCTTTGCAAGGCATGGCATACCTACGGAGCTGATTGCAGACCACGTACCCTTTGCCAGTGCTGAGATGGCTCAGTTTGCAAAAGCGTGGGGCTTCAAAATAACACACTCCAGCCCGGCCTATGCCCAGTCAAATGGTCTCGCTGAGAAGACTGTCCAGACGGTGAAATATATGCTGAAAGCTACGACAAAGACAAAGATTGATCCCCACTTGGCTCTGTTACACTTACGGAACACCCCAATCACAGGGCTGAACTACTCACCTGCACAGCTGCTTATGGGGCGTGTCCTCCGCTCTGATCTGCCTGCCAGCAAAGTGGTGCTTCAACCGGCGACACCGGTGAATGTCAAACAGAGCCTGGAACAGAAACAACTTCAGCAGAAGGTGGCCTATGACAGAACGGCGGTGCCACTCACTCCGTTTAAGGAAGGTGAGAG
This sequence comes from Sardinella longiceps, assembly GCA_027497455.2. NCBI lineage: Eukaryota > Metazoa > Chordata > Actinopteri > Clupeiformes > Clupeidae > Sardinella > Sardinella longiceps. The sequence goes on along the minus strand of JAODXP020005399.1, from coordinate 11,677 downwards.
AGTGTGCATGAAGACCACCAAAGGATGGCAGCCAGCGACAGTAGAGAGAGTCAGGGATGAGCCGAGGTCATATGACATCATCACACCAGAAGGGGCGCAATACAGGAGGAACCGCAGGCACCTCAGGCCAGACAGGTTGGCTGAATACAGAGATGATGATGACATCACAGAGAGTGTCACTGATGCTGACCAGGAGAGTGAGCATGAGCAGAGTGTTGCTGTTAATGTGTCTGAGCCCGAACCTGACACACCCCAGACGACAAGAACCGGAAGAAACCTGAAACTGCCATTAAAACTAAAAGACTATGTTCTCTCATAAGGCACTAGTGTGGCCTATAGTTGTGACGAAGTTCAAGGGACTGCTTAGTGTAATTTTTATCAAAAGAGTGTTGTATTCAAAGCTAATGTTTTATGAGTTGAAATGCATTCAGAAACAGGTGTTGTTACTATGCCTTTTCTAAGGAGGGGGATGACGTGGCCCATAATCCCACTGTATTATTACAGCCAATTAGATTGGGCTTCTGGGGTAACTAAGGGGTTCTGGGTTTGTTGATGTCACTTGTTGATGTATGGAGACAGCATGCTGTCGTGGAGCTCGTTCTACATAAAGCTCAGACGTTATTCTAATCAGGAGTTGAGTCAGTCACTTCTACACAACACCCACACTTGACAATACTGGTAGAGGAGGAATTGGATTTTTCATGGACATCATATTGCTAATGTCACAGAATAGGACTACCCAGCAGTTGTGAATCAAAGATGGTATATTTATTTGTTAAAGTAGGGTAGACTTACTGGGGGTCTGGGGGTACTCCCCCAGAGAATTTTGGATTAGTTAGAAGTTTTTTCCTGCATTTTGGTACATTTTAACAGGTTATTATAGCCTAGGCTATATTTTTAAATTATCCTATTACTTTAGCACTTCATGTGAGATTTGAAGTTTGATGTTGCACTAAAAAGTAGTATTGCCGGGGCAATACTGGCAATACTGAGGATGAAAGCCCTGCTTGAATGATATGTTCAGCTCCATGGTAATAGTAAGTAAGAATAATACAAGGCCTACTGTATGAGAAAAGATTGTTTATTTTGGTGAAATGTGAATGATAAGGGAAAACTTCACTCTAGGAGCATTAGATTCTTTGCTACTGTAATTGTCATTGGCTCTCTGTAAATCAAACATAGGCTTCATTCTTGAAATGGAATTATAGAAAAATCCATCTAGATTCTTTCCAGCGTATCAGTTCACTATCCATGCCTTAGATTCTTGAGCAAGGTAGGCTCTTTGCCTTTCAGGCTAATTATCATACTTTTAAGCTGTAGTTTCAGTTATTACCTGTGCCACCTATAGGCCTATGACTTCCAATAGCTTTAGAATCAAAAGAAAAAATAATAATAAAGTTGAGAGCATGTATTTTAATAATTTATTCCTAGTTTATTGCGCAAAGAAGAATGAAAGTGCAATAAGGCTGCATCATATTCCTTTCTATCAGGGGTAGTCCTAACCTCTATAATGTCCTGGGTCAACAGGCACCTTATCTGTCACCCCTCCTATTGCACAGGCATGGCCCTTGGTAATAGAATATTTGGGTAATAGAAAATTTATCTGTTGAAATTGTAGGTCTATTATAAAGTCCAGTATTTTTTTTTGTTTTGTTTTATTTCTTGAGCTCTTGGTGACTAGATGGAACCCAGCAGCCAATTAAGCCACCAGATAAAGATAGTTCCCTGTAAAAACATGTATTGCCGAGCAAGTACATCACAAGTGGTACCAGTGAATTCGTCTGGTTGTCTAGTTTAATTTGATACCAAATACTCCATTGTAGGATCAGATATACCCATACCAAAGCTTCCAAAAGACAATGAAGCAAACCTGTGTCACCCGCGATTAATTTTTTTGGCGCTCGCGTGCGCAAAAAAAAAAACCAAACAAACAAGAAAAAACGGTCCATGATTTTTAGGGGGGCTGAGCTAAATTTTAGGGGGGCTTGAGTCCCCGTAAAAATGGCCTAAAATCGCCACTGAGTAGGCCTATTCCAAGTTTGACTTTGACTTTTTGGGTCTTTGAATTGCACACAGAATTTGCAAGCATATTTGGACACCCATATCTTTTGTTTATAGACAGACACAGCAACCCGCAAACTGCTTCCCAGGCACCGGATTAAGGGCTGTCTTTACGCACAAGTGTTAAACTTTGAAGCTCACACCCCCTTACACTAACTCCATTTCACCAGTAGATGGCAGTAAATCATGATGGATTCATTCTGTGTTGGTTTCTCCTGAGGGAAGACACTCATGCAGTTCAAGTGTTGCCCATCAAGAGAAGCAAAATAGTTGTATAGGATGAAACTTGCAATTATAAAATACAGATGATAGAAAGCTTCAGACAGAACTGAACACAATTTTTATTGAAAGACGTTCCATAATTTAATGTGCTTCCCTGCCATCATGAAGTATTTGGTTTCTCCAGAACATCAAACAAATCATTGTCCTGACTTTAGTTTCTCCATCCTTAGAAAGGCTTCGGTCTCCTTTAGAACTTCAAACAGGTTTTACCCTGGCTCTAGTTCCCCTATCAGGAAGAGTTTAGTCTCCTCCCACACCTTACAGAACTGCTTGATGAACACTAACCAATCATGTAGCACAGTGATGATCCAATTATATAATACAAAAAACGTATAAAAATAAAACTCTATTTCAAGCAGATAGTGCAGGCATCGGTGGTGTGCTCCGAGTGGAATATGTGCCTAGTGTGGATGGTCTAATCTTTTAAAAAGGGGAATTATGCAACTATTTTCGTCTGAATTTACCTTAATGTAAAAGGTTATGAGCCACTGTGATGATTCTGCAAACTTAATGGGTCAATTGGTGGCATTTTCGACTCCGACTAGAGCATCTGGGCAGAGATGTGAAAAAAAAGACTGGTCGCAGGTCATGGCCAAGTGTCGCAGAGCGATTAGGACAACTCTGTGGAGAATAATGGGAGCAAAAAGTGATGGAATGCCTTCGGTTTGAAATGGTTTTAAAGGAAAGGTCCAGTGTGATAAGGAAGCTCAATGGTGTTTTTTGCCCCCAGATAGCTCCGGAGTAAGTAGCATAGCCCTGTTGCATGAGCCTTCTAACAACAATAAATTTCGCATAGAATGAAATAATTTCAAACAACATAGACCTAATGCGAACACGAAACACTTTACATTGAGTCAACGTTAGATCTTACTTTTGGTTTCAAATAGTCAGTTTCCATTGATCAAGTGTAAAGTGCTTGTTCGCTTCTGTGTTCGCGTTCGGGCTACGCTGTTCAAAACTATTTTGTTATAACTAGTGCATTTAGCAGGCTCGTTCAACAGGGCTATGCTTGTAATCACTCCGGAGCACCGCTTTAAAGCTCCTTGAGCTCGTCCATCAGGAAGGGTTCTGCCTCCTCCAGCACCTGGTAGAGCAGGTCTTTGCCCCTCTGACTGTGCTGAATGTTCCCCAGCTCCATCAGCCTCCTCATCTTCCTCACGCTGCTGGGGAGTAAATTAATCTCCTCATAGGCCTCAGGGCTCACCACTGTCTGCTCCAGCAGCCGGTCCAACACCCTCCCCACCGCCGTCACACGCTCTATCAGAGCCGTGCGGTGCTGCTCTATGAAGTGTTTACCTACTAGAGAGAGAGAGAGAGAGAATGAGAAAGAAAGAAAGAAAGAAAGAACGAAAGAAAGAACGAACACATGTTAAGTCAGGGCAGTATCTATGGGCATGTGAAAATGAGAACGGAATGAGTAGATTACAAACGAGTGCAGTCTGCAAGTCTAGATAGTCCCTCCAGTATCATGTAGCTTACCTGCAGTCATATTGTGAAATCATGAGCTTACCTGCAGTCATATACTTTGAAGTCTTGCCTGCATGGACAGAGCTACCTAAAGCACCAAAATAAACAACATTTCAGGTAAAGTCAAATTTGATATCTGATATTTCAAATACACACTCTTTCACCCTCAGACATTTACTCACATTGTGTAAGTATTTTATTCTGATAGACACTTACGATGTGGAGACTCCCCAGTGCTGTGTCTTCTAGTGCGGGGAGGATGGTCTGGAACTAAAAGGCAAGACTCGGCATTCAACAAAATATACATTAAAAATAGCATTTAACTTGCAGAAACAGTGTATCAGAATGGTACAGAAATACATTAGGCCTAATAATCCTGTCACTGTGTTTTTTTTTTTTAATTATTTTTTTCACCCCGAGAATAGCCTATGTTAGGACCAAACATCAGCATATGGCAATTGGCAGCAAGTCTAGGCATAGTTTAGCTGTAGCGATCAAATGCAATCCATGACATGACGAAAATTAATACTACCCACAGTAAATGCGGCAATGACCAAAAAAAAATTATCTTCGGTGTTCAATAAATGCGTTTTGAATCATTGACATGCCACTTCTGTAACTGGAAATGTCTCTTTTGGCGTTATGCCACAGGTCGTGCGGATTACATGTCTTCCGTATGATCAGCGGCATGCTACTGTCTCTTTTGGCGTCATGCCACCGGTCATGCCCATTACATGTCTTCCGCATGTCAATGATCAGCGACATGCTACTTCCGTATGTCAGTGTCATGGCAATACATGCCTTTGACATATGCCACATGTCGATTAATCATCTAACTCCTACTGTAACATTATTCACATAATGTTTGAAGGAAATCCAAGATGGTCAGGTGGAATTTTTGTCTCAGACCCCGTTTACACAAACTCAGATAACCATAAAGACGCACATGTTTCTCTGCGGTTGCACCTCTCTGTTACACTTACCCGAAGGTGAAGACGGAGAATCCCACAAACTCCGGGCAAGGTGGAGATGTCGGAGAACCCCGTCTTCAGAGATTTGTGTAACTACCCATAACCGGAGCTCTAGCACCAAAGACTGTTGGATCAAACGAGAAGCACCTACGTTCGCGCATAGCAGTTCTATTTTCACAAGGGGCACCACCTAGTTTTGAATGATGTCAGGACTTTTACCAATAAATCGTCTTTTTGGAGTTATCAGGTTTTTTTGGCATGTATCTCTCATATTCTGTAAGTGTTAAACATGATTTCAAGACTAATGTTGTAAACTGCTACTGTTGGTATTTCTATCAGATGAAGCTGCCAGGCAGTAAATAGCCTACTAAAATTTCAAGTTGTTAGCGAGCTAACGCTAGCGATCTAGCTAACGTAATGTTTTACATTTATATTTGAGATTTAATTTATTGACAGCCTGCGGGTAACATTACTGAGTTCATTTTAACTGGACAGAGTAAACGTAAACATAGTTTACAGCAATATGTGAGGTTTGAGCAAAGTCCAAAACGACTAGCTTATAGTTAGCATATAGCTATGTCGTCATGGTGACTGCCAAACAAACCCTCTCTGTCTAAAGCTAAAAAGCAGACTTGGTTCATACAACATTGTTTTGCAGAGGAGCGATTGAATTGTCATTTGTTGGTTTCATTAATGATCACAGACAATATTATGGCACACATACATTAATATCATTCTATAATTTCTTAAGGGAAAATGTTAATGATGTGACGTAACGTTAATGTGACACTGCTGCTAATGCAGACCGAAACACTTCACGTTTGTGGCCATCTGCCACGATGTTGCTCCCTTGAAAGATCTTTGATAAAACTGTGACGTGGTGGTTAATTGTCACCGCCTTTCTTAGCCGTTTTTGATGTTTGTGTAAATGCGATTGTTTTCTTACTCGGGGGAGGGGAAGATAACCGGTTTCTCGAAGACCCGGGGTAGTGTAAACTAAGCATCAGATTTGTTTATTTGGCACGGAATGACCCAGTGTCATCTTGAAAGCTCACTGAAATATGGACTGGCAAAGTTAAGTATTTTGAAAAACATCAAATTTCCACCTTTGCCATGAGTCATTTCAAGAGTCCCTAGTTTTTTTTAAGAAAGGTCCAAAATATTTAAATTGTTACTTTTAAATATTTATCCCAGATTTGTATCATGATGACCATGATGATCCCCTTCCCTCCTAAGAAACCCAAACACACCAATTCCTCTCTGGTACTTACTTTGGAGCCCCAGCGCACCTAAAGAAACCAGAAGCAGAGATGAGATGATCAATGAGGACCAATGGAGACAAACTCACACATTACATGAGGACATACAATACCACACTGACAATACAGTCACTCTGTTTGTGTCTGTATGTGTACTATAAGGTTGCATTCTAGTGTGTGTATGTGTGTGTGTGTGTGAGAGTATGCGTACAGTAAATCATGCTTCTAGAGCTGCATGGTGTGTGTGTGTGTGTGTGAGACTGTCAGTAACACATCATCTTCCCAGGCCTGATGACCATGATGACCCCTCTCCCTCCTAAAGAAACCCAAACACACCAACTCCTCTCTGGTACTTACCTCGGCGCTCTAAAGAAACCAGAAGCAGAGACTAGATTATTAATGCGGACCAATGGAAACAAACTCACACATTATATGAGGACATATAAAATCAACACTAACAATGAAATCACTGTGTGTGTGTGTTTACTGTGAGGCTGTATTCTATACGTGTGTGTGTGTGTCTGTGTGTAAAACTGTATTCTATGCATGTGTGTGTTCCAAGATGATTGTAAGTCCACTGCAGACTGTCAGTAAGCATCATGTTCCCAGGCCTGTTGACCATGATCATGGCTGTAGCTACTATAGAGGACACAGAGGAAGACCTCAAATTTTTTGTTCGAGCCGAAAATAATAGTGCTGTCAGTTTAACGCGTTAATAACGGCGTTAACGCAAACCCATTTTAACGCCGTCAATTTTTTTAACGCGCGATTAACGCATTTGACCCGCCATTATCAATGGAATGTGAAAAAAAAATATCTCCGACATTCCAACACCTCCCGACGTTTCAGTATGTCCTGTGTTTGTATTAGGCTTGAAGTAGGCGTACTCCTTAGGCTAGGACCTAGGCTACTCATGCCTACAGTAGCTTACACACGCACTGCACACAGGGCACGGGTGTCTGCACTCTGCTCTGCTGCTCCGATGTCAGTGAAAACAAATATTTTACCGACACAATCGTTGACGTTCACTCGCATGTTCGCATATTTAGGTTGTTAATTAGCTAGAGGATTGATGTTGTCACTTAGAAATCCTTTCTCTTGAACTGAATACCCCGCAAATAGGCTAATATCGGTTTCAAAATTGCAGCGCGAGTGAGAGAGGTGAAACAGGTCGGAGCGCAACTGAGAGAGAGAATGTTTGTGAGCATCATTTGGGTCATTCCGTGAGAAACGTATATATTGCGTCCCAATGAAACAATCCCAGATAAAATCCATATTACACCAAATGAATGCACAATTTCAAACTATATTATAACACCAACATCTCCTATGAATATTAAAACTACCTAAAGTGAACATTTAAGTATTTTAAATAATGAAAATCCTATTTTAATATGAATGGGTAAGGCTTTTGGCCTGTCCCTCGCATACTATCGTCTACTTCAAGAAGAATTTTAACTAGTAAAATATTTGTATTTTCACCAGATTTTCACTTTCATATATTGACTTAAATGTGAATTACACATAATCTGCACTTTTATCACAAATATACACAATGTTAAGAAAATATAGAGTTATATGTCTTTGTCCCCAGAATTGACATTAACCCTGTTACCCTCTTGAAAAAACTCCTATAAAATAATGACATTATATCAAAGTGATCTGACTAACAGGAATGTTAATCATCTATGTATCACTTATTTGACTGATAAAGATCAGTAGTTGTCTCTCATTTGAAACATGCTATTTATATGTTTTTAAACTTCCACACACGCGGGGGAAACCATAGCCTGTCAACACTGTTACCTGGATAAACATGCACTTCCAGGTAATTGTTCAGGTTTGACAATATGATCAGATGTGCTAAGGGATGCCCTTTCAAATAGCATAGCTTATGTACCTGTGACTTTGTCTCTTTAGCTTGTAATGGGCAAATTACATTGAAATCCTCAACCCTGTTACCATTAGTCCTGTTACTTTTTACCATCACTCCTGTTACTTTCAAGGTAACAGGGCTGACATTTAGCAGATTCTTGCTAATTAAAGATCGTAAAATAAAACATTGTAACATAGAAAGTAAAATATTACACTAATTTCTTGACAAGGAGGAACACTTTAGCCAGAAATGTGTGACACGTGACACGTTGTCCATGAAGTCAGCCCTGTTACGTTTGACATTTTTGCAAAAAAAAAGTACCAATCAAATTGCCCTTTATTGAAGACTTATTAAATGGGGACACCATTACATGTTAGCCAGGCTGATTTTTTCATCTTTATTTTGTTTTGTTCTTTCTAAAACTAGTTATGTTTATGTTTAACATTATGCCATGCATTAAAAAATGGCTGTTAGGCGTCATTCAATGCAAAAATTAGCACTTTTGAAGAAAATTTCATTGTTTTAATATAGTCTTAAAAGGGACCAAAGTACTATATAAATATGTAGAACAAAGAATTTCCATCTCAAAATATATTGGGCAATTCCACGAAAAAGTAAACCTCACCTTAAAACTTTAAGTCTCACCTACATGGACATACAAATTCTTTCAGAAAACTTCCAATACAAAAAAGTATTGTCTCGATGTAAATATTCAACTGAGCAAGTTTCGAAAGGATATCTGTTTGTTAAAATTTTTACCCTATTCAGCTATAATGTAAGTCTATGGAGGGGCTTATAATGGGCATAAGTGGGTGATAACACAGACTTAGGCCTCGTTCAGATTGGCATCCCAAATCCGATTTTTTCATATCCAGATTGTATCTAGAATTGATTTCGGGTGGTCTGAACAGCAGAAAACCACATGAATTCCGAATTTTCCGAATCTGTTACGCCCTACATACCCATGTGGTGTCAATTGCGATTCATATCTGATATGCTGCGATCTGAACAGCTTTTCCACATGGGATAAGATTTCACCGTGTCACTTGCGTCATTTGTCACGTGACACAAACATCAACACGTGGAATGCAGATGGACGGAAGTGAGAGATCAATGTTAATTCTCCTTTTAAAAAACAGTGTCGTTTGCTATAACAACGTGTCAGTGCGCGTTATGGATTTGCGGCAAGTTGGAGTTTACCTCGCGTGTGGAAAGCAAGGCTACCTCGCGTGTGGAAAGCAACGTCAGTGAAAGTTTTCAACCACGCATCAGAAAGGCAACTAACAGCTGTGCTGGACTGCATTGATGCACTGAAATAAAGATGAGTAACTTTATTCTTCCATCTCTGATACTTCCTTGTTACTTGTAGCTGTGTGCTACGGCCCCACTTAACCATCTGAGAGAGAAACAACCAACATTCTACCCTCCGCGGTTTTGTTTATTATTTGTGGGCATGATGCGTTAGGGTACCATAGTAACCCACGTGGATATGGCAGGTGATTAGCGGACATGGAGATCCGATATGACAAGCAATGTGAACGCGGTCGATAGAGAGATCTGATGTTGATCAGATATGCTAAAAATCAGATTTGGAGTGCAGTCTGAACATAGCCAAAGCTGCAATGCTATCAGATCTATTTCGACCTCACTCAGACCGTCACCACGGTCGTTACACTCTGAATGATGCCATTCCTAGTACCTACTTCGAGACCTAATGACAACAATGTCATGATTGACCGCAGGTGGCATGGCTCACTTCCTATATTAGCCCCATTGTGAGTCAGCCACTTCCTCTTGCCTTTCTCGCATACCAAGAGACCTTCGGCTGGTAAGTGAAAACTTAATCACTATAGCTATTATCTTGTGTTGTAATGTGTTGTCCCGCTGACCTCTGCGTGCATTGTCTGGGAAACATATTGCGGCTTCCAGTGTACGTTCGTGCACGAAGTTTGAAGTTCGCTGTAAAGTTGTTGTGTTTAGTAAAGATGGCAAAGCAAGGCTTCATGAGTTAATGAGACTTTCCAGCGCAAAGGCTCACCAAAAGGCTCATTACCCGAGAGCTCATGAGATCTTTCTCTCTAGTGTCACCTGCTGTCCAAAGGGAAATATAACAGCCTAAATTAGCCTCGTAGATGTAGGCTCTGGTTTGTGTAAATGTGGTCACGCTTCGCTAACCTTTTCTTGTTAAGCACTTTGGCTTGACTGCAGTTGTTTTTAGATGTTCTGTATAAATAAATGCATACTTAAACCAGTTGAAGCCTAAACCAATGAATGATTATAAAAGTGTGAGAGTGTGTGCATGTGTGTATCTGGAAATAATATTATTTTAATGCTTATCAATCAAATTAAATGAACGCAAGACTTCTTATGAAACTAGGAACAAACTTTAACAGACCAACAGACCAGTATACTAATATAATTTGCACTACTACTAGGCTACTACAATAATAATAATAATAATAATAATAATAATAATCAGGGTAATTAATCAGAGAGCGTGTAGGCCTACATTTGTGTATGTGTGTGGATACATGTGGTTTTCTGTAAATAATAAATAAAGAATGTTTAATACTGTGTTGCGAAATAATCTGTTCATAATAAACACTGTAAACCTATGAATTAATCAAATACATACATCTGTATGTACATAATTAGTAAATAACTTAGCTTACTTGCACATACAGCATTAACAATAGTGATAAATTGCTGTTCAAAGCAAATAACACTGAGAACCTTCTGTAATGCTCTGCTATTGAGACTAATGTAAAAAAAAAAAAAAAAAAACACTGCTGTTACACAGCTTGGCCACAGGATGGTGATCTAAGACCACAAATGGGAACACTAAATAAACTCTGAAGCCTACAGAAACCGATGCCGCGAACAGCACGGTAAATTGCACTTCAGAGTGCTTCAATAGAAGCTCGAATACGAGCATAAGATTAGGATAGAACTCCTCCGGCAAAAAAAAAATACATTTTACTTTCCCTTTTCAACATATTCATTTTGTGTATACCATGTTTAATGAATTAAATAATGGGCTGAAAATACTGATAACACCATCTCTAGAAATATTTTGATTGAATTCTCAGCTCTGCCGTTTATGTCTCAAACATTCTATTCTGAGATTCCCGTAGGCTTTAGTTGTAATAAATACGGTCCACCAATCAATCTGACATTACATACAAAATGTGCAATCATTAGTATGAAATGTTGTCTAAGTATCTCTCATTTATTTGCTACGTTTGCAACATTTGCTGTAACAACCAGCATCACAAGTCAACGCACGCACAACCTGCCTCTCACAAACACCAAACGTCAACTCAATACGCAGGCGAGGATCTGACGCCTTTTCAGCGGGAGCAACACTCGAAATGAGCCACTGACGTGTACACAGAATGTGAGGTCTCACATTTGGTTGGTCACGTGCTTTTTAAGGAAAGGAGACAGATCTCGAACGAGGTTCCATGAGGAACGCCCCCTTTTGCTCGGAATCTCGTTCGTAGCCTCGCTTCAAAGGCCACATCATTAGTGTTTAGTACTATCGGTGCTTAAAGTCACGATTTGTTTGTTATACGGCGTGTCCGTGCAGAGCAGCGCGTTCGCGCGTGAGCCTTGTTTAATTAACTTGGTCTGAAATAACGTTAGTGTTATTATTAGACTGTGAGTCTTCTTCGTTGACTTGTCTATTTGTTTGCAGTGCTGGGTATTGTACAGCGTGCTTAATTTGATGAGCAGCGCATGCGTGCGTGAGCCTTCTGTAT
>JAODXP020005397.1:5000-47500 GCA_027497455.2 Sardinella longiceps | reverse complement strand
GTTGTGTGTGTGTGAGAAAGAGTGAGAGAGAGTTTTGCTTGTACAAAAGTCATTCACTAACCCTTCTATACAACAACAGCAGACTGCTGTTGACTGTCTTTGTGATGATGGTGATCATTCTGACTCTGTTTCTCTTCTCTGGTAAGACTGGCTGTATTACTGTCAATTAGAATGATTGTGCCTCCTTTCGTGTTGTCTGGGGTCACAAGGATTTAGGTTTTAACTTGTTTAATTTATTGAGAATAATCAAGTAGTTGTTTGACCATTGGAGTGGTGGAACATATTTAAAAATACTGATCAGTGATTCAATGAGTCCAAAAGTACATTATGTCCTCGGTCCTAGTTTACTCTTCATGTAGATGAGCAGATATTTATCAGATTCATAGATATAAAAAACTGAACATTGCAAGAATGGGTGCTAAAACATGATATGGACTATAAAGAAACAAAGGTAGTATTGTCTCTGACACAATAGATTCTAGATGGTGTTCTCACACCACAATTTTATCATCTGTGCCTTGTCTGAATGCCCACGTCTGAAAATTTCATCCAAATCTGTGAAATAGGCCAAGTTGACAAGCTGTTTTATATATAAACAACATATAGATAGACAAACCAACGCAGGTGAAAACATGAACTCCTTTGCAGAATTACATAGGAGATAAAAAAGATGTTATGTCAATGGACTACTGCAATGAGACACAGTCAGTTAGGGGCTCCATGATGTTTTACTCGAATTTGCGACTGTGTGCGCAGTATGACTGCATATCTACTTGCCTGGTCTCTTTGTCACAACATGTGACTCAATCTGTATTTGTATCCAAATGTGTGTCAGTATATTTCTTTGTTTACAGGTGCTAGTATCGGAATGGCGTTAATTGAGGTCATTGGATATGTGGGTGGTTCAGCAGTAATCAGATGTCCCTATGACTACGGATATGAGACATACCCCAAGTACCTCTGCAGAGGGTTGTGTATCTGGGGGAGTAAAGACATTCCTGTCAAGACCAATGGAGTTAAGAAAAATGTTGTTAATGGTCGATTTTCTCTTTATGATGACACCATGACTGCATTCTTCACTGTGACCATCACTGCACTAACTGCAGAGGATTCTGGAAAATACTGGTGTGGGATTAATATAAATCCAACTGGAATTAATGACATTTATAATGAGCTGAAGTTGGAAGTCTTTGCAAGTGTGTATCATTTTTTTCATTGATTGGTTAATTAATTGATTGATTAGCTTATGGATTTATTTTCTACTTACACTTTATTATTACTTTCACTGTACCAGTGGTGACCAGGACGCCTGAAGTCATCTCAAGTGAGTGATGTGATTTTTATATGTTCTGTATGAACAGTATAACTGAGTGTTAAGCCTTGGCGCACCTATACTTGCTGTGACGCTGCATGGAATTTCGCTATCGAGTTAGTCTGGACCCGCAGCCGATTTTCTGCATTTGTGTTTGGGGTGGGTTTAGCGTGTTTTGACGCTGCAATGAAGCAATTCAGTGGTCTGATTGGTTGCAGTAGTCAACAGAGCCATTTGATTGGCGTTTCATTAATCCTGCCTGTGAAACTTGTCAATGGCAGGACAACAATTTGTATACAAACATAGCGTGACAGCCAGGCCAAGTGAGTGTGGTGTATATACACTATATACTGTCGGTATGCCTTGTATGCTTGAGCCTGTATTAATTATCTGACTTATGGTTTGATTTGTTTGGTGATTTGCATCAACAGAGCACAAGTTGCAGAGTAAATCAAAATGATGAAAACAAAGTGATATCATCACCATTTCACATTTATGTGTATAATATACTGTGTGTATCCCTGTGTGGGGTCAGCTCTATGTTCCCACAACTCTATGTTCCCACAGCTCTATGTTCCCACAGCCCTATGTTCCCACATTTGTTAGGAATTTTAATTTTTCACAGAATTTTTGGAAATTAGGGCCTATGTTCCCACAGCCCTATGTAACACTATGTTCCCACATTTCTTAGGAAATTTGGGAAATTGGGCCCTATGTTCCCACAGCCCCATGCTCTCACATTACACAGATTTAAAAAAAAAAAAAAAAAAAATTAGACCCATTTTCCCACGGCCTTATGTTCCGATAAGGGCATGTTCACACCAACACAGGTACCCTAAACCCCACTACCTGCAAGGCACCATTGAGGGCAAAGATCGAATCTTGCTTGAGCTTACATAGGGGGTCTACCAAGCAAGGGGTAGAAATGTGGGACTATAGTACCTGACTTTGAAGAAAGAAAGAAAAAAAAAACTCTTATGAAATGTGAGAATATAGGGCTGTGGGAATATAGGATCGAATCTTGCTTGAGCTTACATAGGGGGTCTACCAAGCAAGGGGTAGAAATCTGGGACTATAGTACCTGACTTTGAAGAAAGAAAGAAAAAAAAAACTCTTAGTATTCTTCTTAAATGTGATAATATAGGGCTGTGGGAATATAGGGCTGTGGGAACATAGAGCTGTGGGAACATAGACACGCTCCCCCCTGTGTGCTTACATGTGTTTTTTGTTGTTCTTGTTGTTTTTTTCACTGCAGCTAACGTGACTCATGTGCCAAGTACAACACTCATTGAACCAAACACAAGTAAGTGAAGCATGAATTAAACTTAGGACGCCTCCAGTGATGAACCATAAAATTCACCAATCAAATACATTTAAAGGAGAACAAATATAGCCCCATAGCAGCTAAAGCTAATCAATGAGAGCAAGTTCACCTAGATTCATTTCATCTTGCCCTAGTGTGTGTGTGTGTTTGTGCATGTGTTGACATTCATAGATCCGTGTGTGTGTGTTTGTGTGTTTTGGCATATGTTGACATATTCATATATAGTGTGTGTGTGTGTGTGTGTGTGTGTGTGTGTGTGTGTGTGTGTGTGTGTGTGTTTGGGCATGTGTTGATATATTCATGGATGCAATATGTGTGTGCATATTTTCACAGCAACAATTGAGACTGCAGGACCAAGCGCAAGTAGGCATATGTGAATCATTCCATCTTGGTTATAGTATATACTGTAGCACTTTATAGCATTCTGTGCCTAGTGTATGTCTAGCCTGACACGCCAGACTATATCATAAGAATGTATAGTCTGAAGACCACTGATAGACTGTACCTCAATGGAGGGGCGGGTGATTGCGTTGTCTTTCAAACTGCCTCTCCACGTAATAGGCTAGTGTTCCGGCCAGTGGTACCAGCTGGTATATCAAACTTTTCCCATAGCCCGTCGGTAACACGGCAAAGACATCTTTTTCAGAACGAAAAACTTTCTTGTTTCACTTTCAAAGAAAATGACAAGTGCAATTCGTCCAAAACTAAAGCCAAAGACGATTCTGCTCTGGTTTGAGCAGGGCTGTCGTCATCGTACAAAGCCCGCCTTACAATTTCCTGTACACATACCGCGCTGTGATTGGTTATCCGCCGCCAGAGGAAGGATACAACGGGTTTCTATCAGTGGCCTCTAGACGTATCTGCTGTGCAAATTCAAATTTGCTACCGCTAGGGGTACGTCTAGAGTTCTAGGCTAGTGTATGTCTCTCATCTTGACGAATTCATTGATGTTTTTTGCCCTTCCAGGCAGGACTGACTGCAAGACGCTAACTAACCCTAACTCTTAACCCAAGAATGTAACTAACTAACTAACTAACTAACTAACTAACTAACTAACCCTAACTCACTTAACCCCTAGAGAGGGGGGTGTAGTACCTTGAAGGCAGCAATGTCTGGAAGGCACTATTGAGGGCTAATCTGAATCTAAAAGAGGGTTCCTTCAAAAAAATAAATAAATAAAAAAAGAAAGAAAATTGGTAAAACTGAAATTACTGTTTCTTTTTGTACCACAACATTTAGAATGCCATGAGACAACCGATCATGCAAACTGTGAGGTGAATGCGACCACGACAATAACAAGTGAAAACCCACCTATAAACTTTAGTAAGTAGTCCTTTAGTAAGTAGGCCTTTTGTCAGTATGTGTGTTACTGTTCTATTTTAACTACACTATATCTCTCTCATTGATACACCCATACTAGCCTGACATAGCCCGCCCATAATACGAATGTTCATCTGTATCCATGGTCTGGGAACGGTCTTCTGGGGCATGTTTACATCGGTAGAGAGACTACCGGCCAATAAGCGAAGCTGATTAGACGAGCTGTCCAATCGTTTCAAACCAGAAGTGAATGCCCTCCCCCCCGGGCTATATTCGTGTCAGGTTAAAGAACCTCCAGACCATGAATACGCTTGAACAGCAGTATTATGGTTGGGCTACACCCAT
Organism: Sardinella longiceps; assembly: GCA_027497455.2. Taxonomy (NCBI): domain Eukaryota; kingdom Metazoa; phylum Chordata; class Actinopteri; order Clupeiformes; family Clupeidae; genus Sardinella; species Sardinella longiceps. The sequence goes on along the minus strand of JAODXP020005397.1, from coordinate 43,199 downwards.
ACACCTACTGGACTATTTCACAAGTACAGCAGCTTATAACATACATAGCACTTTAAATCCAGTGTGGAAAAAATACGATATATGGCTACTACTGGGCTTATGTGATAGATGTACAGATAGATGTATGTGGATTTTGTTAGTAGCACGGGAGATACTGTATGTGATCGTGCTTGTATTGTTTGTGTAACTGTGGGTGTGATTGTGCTTGTATTGTTTGTGTAACTATGGGTGTGATTGTGCTTGTATTGTTTGTGTAACTGTGGGTGTGATTGTGCTTGTCTTGTTTGTGTAACTATGGGTGTGATTGTGCTTGTATTGTTTGTGTAACTGTGGGTGTGATTGTGCTTGTATTGTTTGTGTAACTATGGGTGTGATTGTGCTTGTATTGTTTGTGTAACTATGGGTGTGATTGTGCTTGTATTGTTTGTGTAACTATGGATGTGATCGTGCTTGTATTGTTTGTGTAACTGTGGGTGTATCAGTGCATCTCAAATCTCAGGTGCCCTTTATGCTACATGCCTGTACCTTGTTGGCGTCTCTGTGTGCAGATGTGGTTGTGAGTGTCGCTGCTGCTGGTATCGTAGTTCTGATTTGCCTCGCTGTGGTTTTGGGCTGTTTTGCAGTAAAGAGGAACAAGAATCTGGAAACCCCTGGTAAAACACACACACACACACACACACACACCATATCAAAACTATATACAGAGATATGTAGCCATGTGTGTGTGTTGCATGTATTCATGTGTTTCATCGCAGCTGTCTTTTGACAGATGATCCATCTGTAGGCAGGGTTCTTGCCTTTGCAAACAGCTACACAGAAACTGAAACTTCAAGAAAGGTATGTGTTGGTTACTTACAAAACAAATTAATCATGCCTTGTACTGTAGAAGTCTAACTACAAGGTTAGTAGAGTAGGCCTATAAATACAATGTATATAGCCTGGCTATCACCAATCTACCAGGTAAAATATCACAATTGATATTTAGTCTGGAGACCCACCTAGTTTTTCCTGTAGCAGAAGCGTTGTTTACAATTGCCCAGAGCCGTTTATTGGGCAGCGTCTGTACCTAGCTCAGAGCCAATATCAGAGCTGCCACATGACGTAAAATGAAATCGAGCAAAAATCATGCCTTATACCACATTCCTTGTACTCCACACTAGTACGATAAATGAATGCATTTTGGACCCACGCAGATGTCTTTTTCCGCATATTTCTCTCTCAGCGACACACACAGGAGTTTGACTGGCTATCCCTGGAGTTCCAGTGTGGCGTGGAGGGTGAGAGGACGGAGGTGCTATCCCATGTTAGGCCCTCACCAATGGGCACCACTGAGGGCTCACATCCTGTGAAGGGCTCAAACATGGAGGACACAGGTTCCAGGAATGAGCATCAAACCTCGAATGATATAGCTATCATTAGCATTAGCATGGCTGAGAATGACAGTGCTGAGAGTGAATATGAGATTATGAGGGGCATAACGGGTATTATTCGAAAGGCTAGCAAGGTAGCTGAAAATGAATATGAATCTATGAGCAACATCCTTGGTATTAGCAGAGCTATTAAAAGTGCTGAGATTGATTATGAGTTCAGGATGGGCACTGCTTTGCAAGTACATACTTCACTTGAACAAGTTGAAAATGTAATTTATAACTCACCATTTCAGTCCCGTTCATAGTTGACCATGTCAGTCAATGACTCTTGTCACATTTGTATGTACAAACTAATATTGCTTTCATCAGCCCTTCACTGATTTTGTGTCATTTTTGCTGTGGCCTACTGGGGCAGATATGGGCGACTTAGGGCAGAAACGGCCTACTGGTTAGGGCTTTTGGCTTGAAACGACAATAATAGAGCAGATTAGTGACTTAATCGTTCACTTTGAAATTTGTCACAGATACTCTCTAAGGGTCACATTTTGGAAAAAAAGTGCTGGCCACGCAAAAATTCAATATGGCGGCCATTTTTCAAGATGCTAAATAAATGGTTAGTGTGAAAACCATTTACTTTGGTATAAACCCATTAAATTTGCCTGAAATACTGTCTGAGGGCCACCCAAAAATTCAATATTTGGGCTTGAAGGGCTTTTGGCTTGAAATGAAAGGGAATTCCTGGTCAGTGCTCCCTGGGTGCTACTGTGGCACGTAACCCATTGATCTGTGTTCTTTTTTTGTTTTACCAATTCCAATTAGGTTTAATGTTGTTTTTCCATACTCCCTCTATACACAACCAGAAGCATTGACAGCCAAGCCTTAACTTTATCGGGCTATTTGGTTGTAGGCAACCGAAGGAAGGCACCAACGAGACTCACAAACAATATACAACAAACCTGTTGTACTTTACTGTGTTTTACAAGATCTGTTGTATGACTACTAGATATAAACAAATACAAAGAATGTTCTTTACTTATGCAGATGTAGCGCAGATGACTGACAGTAATCAGTTATTAGACCTGATACACACACACACACACACACACACACACACACACACACACACTCACACACACTTTTGTATGTCCATGGGGGTAAACTCTTCGCTCTGTGTTTTTGAAGGCCAAGGAAGGGGAGGCTGCATTTCAAACTGAATTGCACTCTGATGCACCAGAAGCATTTAAGTGACCTACTCTGATGGCATGAGTGACCTTTTTGATGAGAATAGAAAATAACTTTCGATAGAGTATTGTACTATAGAAAATATATATTACCGTATATGAGCCTGTAATATTGACAAAAAGTGTTGTCAAAAAAAATAAAAATAACTTCACGAATCTGAACAGTTGCATATAACTCTCCATTTACAGTTATTCTCATGGTTTTTATTTTGAGTGTCTGTGGTTGGTTGGTGTTTGCTTGGCCTTCAATGAATTTCTAGAGAATTATAGCACTATGGATTTGCAACATGGATTTTGAGAATACTCAATGTCATTTTGTGCCCTCAAACAGGGCCGGTTCTAGCCTTTTCGCTGCCCTAGGCCAGATTTGAGTTTTCCTCCCTCTTTTCTGGAAATACAAGTGAAAAGCTGAAGAAAAAAATTAATAAATGTATTGTGATGCCCCTCTGACATTTGGTGCCCTAGGCGATCGCCTAGTTCGTCTATGCCTAGAACCGGCCCTGCCCTCAAAGGCTACTGCAAGTAGATTAAGGTACGTAAATAAACAGAAAAACAAACAAACAATTTTGGTTTTTGTTTTTTATTACGCAATGACTGATTTACAGTATTACCACACAGGTTAGGGGATTTTATTGCATGCTGTCTGTGAGGTCATTGGTCAGTTGGTGTGACCCTTTTCAGAGAACAGGCACCAAGATGTCTTGTGCTGACCCCTTTAAGTGCCTCACTGGCTATGCCTCACCCAGTGTGGGATCAGTGTGTTAGATTCAGGTCACTGATAAGATCTGTACATCAAAGAAAATAAAAACATGACCACACGAGGGTGGACATGTTCTTACTTTCAAACACAAAGACACATACATGTGTGCATGCTCAGACACACACACACACACACACACACACACACATTCGCTTTCTCACTTTCTATATCTCTCATATACACACATATGAACACATACACTGTGCATATGCACACACACACACACGCTGGAAGTACACACTCACAAACACACACACATACGCTGGAAGTACACACATACACCACCATGTGAGATCTTTATCAGTTTAGAGAGGGTACTTTACAGAAAGCATTTCTCTACCTTTGTTGTTGTCTAAAAACCCATCTTACATTCAGACTCATTGTGCCAGTCTTCTCCAATCACTGTCTTTATACTTGGAATCAAACATGCAAGTAAACCTGGAGATTTTTGTCATCTTCACATGTTGTCTACTTCATGGTAAGTTTAACTTTCTTACGGTAATATTCATGTTTACTGAATTTAGTGGATGCATCTTTATCAAACTATGTAATTTAGTCATCCTAAATTACAAAAAATAAAAAAATATTCAAGTTGATACAGGGAATTTATTTTCGCAAACAAAATCTGTCCTTTTACTCCCAAAACATCACAAGAAAATGATGAAAACCTGGAGGGATTGTGAAACATGCCAAAACAGTTATCTTTTAGTGGAGATTGTTTCAGAGACAAGTCTGAGAATTGTGTCTATATTACTGTATGCATTTACCCTTCATGCGATCGTTACATAGGCCAACAACTCTCCTAGTCTAACATTATTGTCTCTGAGCCAATGGTGGCCTAACTTTTCTGTTTGCTGGCCACAGGCTAAAAAAATTCAAATTTGCAGAGGAGCAACACAAGTGTGGTTTAGATTATGTAGAAATAAATAAAAAAAAAAAAAAATCTAATAGTGCCTAATGATGACATACTGTATAACTTCAATGGGCCATCTTTTTTGAAGACAATGAAAATTATTGCTGCAACCACTGTGTTGTTGCAGTGAGATTATGATGTGTGATGACATACTAGATATCATAAATTACAATGTGCCACATTACTGTATTTAGACTTCATGGCAGACCACATGAAAGAGTACAACGGACCCCAATTGGCCCTGGGCCTTAGGTTAGCTAACCTGGATTTGCCTTCCTTCGTACTTCTGCTCCATTACCTTCTCCCTCCACAACTCTGTTTGGCATTCCGGCCATTGGCATTGTTTGCATCAACTAATTCAAGACCGCGATAGTCAGCAAACGGCAGGTGGGAGTTCTGAGAAATTCCGTCAGGTTTCTGCTGTTGTAACGTAGCTTACTTCAGGACCAAGCTGGCGCATAGCGTTACCTGAATCAGAGTCAATCGCTTTAAATTTCTACAGTTCACGCCTTGAGCTTGCAATCGTTTGTCAATAGATGAGATCCCAGACCCTTGTACGGAGCGAAGCGTAGACCAAGGGGATGGCCAGGCTACAGTTTAGCCAACCCTGCGTTAAATGTGAAGAATGTGTATTGTAAGGGAAAATACATTGTGACCAGTGGACAATACATTATTCCAATTAATATACGGCTACTTGCCAAAACAGCGAGAGAAAACTCACACAAACGTCTTTTAAATTAAATTTGTGATGTTTTTTTCTGGCTTCCTATAGGTTAAACACATAGTTCCCAATACAACTTCTACTTCTGCAACTTCCCTTTGCTCTTTCAAGGACATTCCAGTTGTGATAAGTCAATGATCTCTACTAGCAGAATGATAGGCCATTTGACAGCGGACACTGTACAGAAATCACTGATCTCCGAATGCTAGAAATAGAAAGGAGATAGAACCACAGCGTTCAAGAGAGAATAACTTATTTCATTTTCAACCTGTATATGATAATGCTTGATGGACCAGTCAAAATAATACCTAGGGAATGAAATCTAGAACGAAGGCAGAGAGGATTCATTCCATGATCTTTGACGAAGGTGTCCAACAAGTCTGTTGGAGTGTTTCAAAAACAGTATAATTGTGAAGAGTTAGGATTCCCCTAACTGAAATGTCAGAAATGCAAGTACAGAAAAGGAAGATACTGATAACACTGGTTGAGGGCACACAGGCTACATGCCTGTGTCTGACATGTCAAAAATGCAAATGCCAGTAAATCCCAACACTGTATGTGTGTGTGTGTGTGTGTGTGTGTGTGTGTGTGTGTGTGTGTGTGTGTATGTATATGTATGGGGGGGGGGGGGGAGGGCATGCTCCACACAGCAGCGTGCCTGTGTCTGCAGGCAGGTCTCACGTGAGGCAACCACAGGCTACACAGAGACTTCCTGTTTAGTCACACTGTGGTGATGCCTTTAGTGATGTCACAGGCACAAATGAGGTCAGGATCTAGGTCACAGGCGAGGGCGCGGGCACCAAGTGGGGCTTCAAAATCGTCCTTAAGGTGCCACAGTACTGCCCTCTTGTGGGCATTTTGTAAGACCCTAGTGCCCAGTGTTTCTTCTACTTTTTCTCCGCTGAGACAATTTCTGGTGTGAATGCCCAGGCCCACTAGCCTGGCAGGCCATCTCTGTACAGAAAATGTTCTGTACTTGAGTCTGGAAGGGCTGGCTAGCAACTCAGATTATTAGTAACATTCCACAAATTTTGAATATGCTTCAGCATAACAAAAAGACGGAGATCTCTGTAACTCTCTTTCGTCATTTGTCCCTTACCCCTCAGGACGATTTGATTGGTCTGATACAAGTTAGATCGTCCCGTCTTCTCCTCTGTCGAGCCTGGCTAGACTCATGTAGTGGCCAAAATAATGTCGGGTTGAATAGAATAATTCATTGCATGGTGGAAGTTTACAGTTGAATGTGTATTTCTACACATTCTAAGATAGACCTGATCCTTGATTATGGAAGGTTTAGTCATGTCCAATGCTGCTGCCAGCTAGCCCAAGCTAGTTAGCATCCATTACATGTAAGAGATAATGCTCTACTCTCTGTCAACTCCTATGTTTACGTTTCTTTGTAGTGACCACCTCAGCTCATCCTCTTAACGTGACAATGACTAAGATGACTACGACCCCAGAAAAAAGTAGGTTATGTTGAACTTCATTATGTCACAACCTTCTTTGATCATCATAACAGTTGCACCATGTTGTTTTGTATTGTTTGTGTAATGAGACTGTTGAATTGAATTTCAGTTCATTGTCTTTCTCTGTTTATCTACGTGTCTGATAGCTATGCGTGACACACCCAAGAGTCCTGTTACTCAGAAGACCATGTCGTTGTACACTACCACGGAACATTCTGGTGAGGACAATTTCAGCCTCTCTTGTTGATTGACACTCTTTTTACTCTCTACATAATCTATATATTTTTTTTTGTTAATTTTCTTCTCCACAACGACAGCTTTTCCACAAAGCAGATCTAAGACTGATTATGCAGGTGACTGAAATCTTCTATATCCTCTCATGGCAATCATCAGCATCGCTTTAAGCTATGGTTTCTTATTGTATCATAAATCTTTCTCCCCTATCTATCTCTCTATTTGTCTGTCTATCTATCTATCTTGTAGGTATTGCGCTGTTCAGCATTATAGGGCTGGGTTTTGTCTTACTAACGGTAGGGTCAATGTGCCTCTATATGAAGTGTACACATGGTGAACCACCCCCGAAACAAGGTGAGATTTTAGTCAAATAGACTGTCAAATAGTCAAATAGTTTTTGGTATATTACTGTAGTAGTCATTTAGCACAAATACATTTCATTGATGTCTGTCTGACATCTGTCTGCATTTTGCTTACTTGTACAGTATGTCCGGAAAAGACAGAACCACCATTATGCAGAACAAGAACATATGTTACTGTGGTGAGCAACCCTATTTATCGTTTATGACTGTGCTTCTGTAATATACATAACAACATACACCAGAGTGTTTGGAAGTAGTAGGAATGTGTTGAAAATAGCTACTTTGGGTCTGTGACACACTTGTATCATCACTGTCCAGAAAGAGAAGTGAAAGGTCCTCTGAGAGGTCAGGGGTCTGTTTCCCAAGAGCATAGTTGCTAACTAAGTTAGCAACTTTTTTGGTTATAATGCAGTTTCCCATTGGCAACTAACCAAGTTGCTAACTGGTTAGCAACTATGTTTTAAGGAAATTGCTAACTGGTTAGCAACTATGTTTTAGGGAAATTGCTGACTGGTTAGCAACTATGTTTTGGGAAATTGCTAACTGGTTAGCAACTATGTTTTTGGGAAATGGATGCCAGGTCTCCAGTGATGTTCTCTTGTAAAGCAAATTAAATATTGTTTTACATGAGGAAGTCATTGGCTTGACCTCTGACATTTCTGTGCATTGCAGATTGCAGATCATATTGGCAGCCGGCCTGACAGAATCTACATTAACGTGACTCCCACCGGCACCCAGCAGGAGCACACATACAGTAATATCAACCCCCCATCAGCAAATACAGCTTCCTCATTATGAACACAAGACCATGTGCACCACCCCTCTCCGTGTATTACATATTGACAATAATACTGACAGATTTAATAATACTGACAATGTTAATTCCGTTTGGCTGATAGGATGTGTGCTGTTCTCCAATAATGGCTATAATAATCCACTAAAGCATCCCATTTTTTTTGTTTGTTTGTTTGTTTTTTATTCTGCTATTATTTTTAAAGTCTATACAACCGTGGACTGTGTAAAGTGCTATGATAAAAAAAGGTACCATGCCTGTCTTTGTGGTTGGGATGGGAACCAGTTGATTTTTCAGAATGAGCCAGAGCTGATAGTCATATACATTGTTCAGTTACATGTGTTAAAATCTAATCTAGACTGACCTGTGGGGAGGAGTCTGGAATAATACATTTCCTGACCAGCAGGGGGAACTAAGATTTGCAGAATCAGGGATGTAGAACCAAATTCTGGGCCCTATGCACAAGTAGTGGCCATGGGCCCCTTTTACCCCCTGTAGTTCACTTCCACACTCTTCAAAGTACCTCCCCTCACCTGTTGCCCTGGCAAGTCAGTCCCCCTTTTCCCCCCACTACGACGCCCCAGTGCAGAATCAACAGTATTGAATGTAAGATATGCTTGAATCACTTATTGTCTGTCTTACTGTAAACTTGTTTCACAGGGATGCATTTTTCAACCTGGCAATAAATAGCAGTCTGTTTAAATGTCCCTCTCTCTCCACACACACACAGAGACACACACACACACACACACACACACACACACACACACACACACACACACACACAGACACACAGACACAGACACACACGCACACACACACCACTTATTTCTTAAACCACAAATCTCACAGGGCCTCTTTAATGCAGCTATAATTGAAATTACTTGAAAACTTGAAATTAAAGCTTATCAATCATGAAAATAAACATACTATACACACAGACATAAATACACACACAAATGTGTGCGCACATATACACACATACTTGCTGTAATTACAATAAGCTTTGTAGCTCACACTTCATCTGAATGAATGTTTGATGTGCTTGCAACATTTATTTCTTACTGTGAGAACCAGTTTCTCACACAAGGCCTCTCAGAGGAAACCTCAAAGATGAAAATAAATCTACCTGTGTGAACCCACTCTCTCTTTCAGTATTACAGCATTGTTGATACAAAAACAACCACAACTGCTTGTGTATCTTTCTTTGCTTGCATTATTAAATCCTGCCATAGACAGTAGGTATGTGTCTTTTCAAAAACAAAAACATATCCTAAAAATATGATTATATACTGTATACATGTTGCAAATTAGTGGGGGTCCTTTAATATGTCGTGTGTGTGTGGGCGGGGTAGAATTTCTGGTGAGATGAAGTGTGAGACAGGAAGACGTTGTATTAAAGGGACACCAGGCAGGACTATAGTTTTCTATCCACCTACAGTCGCCGAAATATTAGAAAAAATACAACTGCGTCACACATTCTCAACAATCGATGTAAATTTATTTGCAAACCAAAGAGTATAAGCCAGAGATGATAATGTTCCTGCACTACGTTGTCTGACAAGCCGGTAATAAATGCATTTCAGTTATGCCTACTTTCAGTTTCTATTTCGTGGACCCGACACTTGCCATTCTGCCAAGCGGGATTACTGCGAAACAAATGCTTGAGTCTGACGAGAGAGCCATCGGTCACCCCGTAATGAACCATTTAAGTTGTATTAAGAGTGGTGACTGGAGCAAGTTGCTGGTCTTGCTGGATACATTTTTGTATTTGCTCAGTCGAGTTACATCAATAAAACCGTCCCATGTAAGCGCTAATTATCATCATCCAAGTATAGGGAAATGGACGTTAACCCCAGAATTTTGACCTAGAGTTGTGGCTTTAACTGAATCACGAGTACGGTCAAGATCTGTATTCGCGAAGTCTAATTTCTGCTCCCTCCCCCAGTCTCTACTATGCTTTTAAATGGTCTATCAAACCCCTCCATCTCTGTAGATAATAGTGTACGTTGCCAACCTTTATTCACAATCCAGACTGTCACATGATGTATAGTCTGACCACAAGTGATAGGCCCTCGGGTAAGATGCCTAAAACCGATCAGTGCAGCCAACAAGCCGATTCAAACAAAGGCTCCCTGTCCAGACCGAAAGTTGAGATTTGCTGAACACCATGATGTCTAAATACAACCTACAGCGGTGTTTGCATAAACATTGGCTTTTTGTAATTTTGCAATTTTGTCGCAAAGAGGCTTGTTTACGATCTGTGATCGACTAAAACAGAGTTGCCAAAAAAGAAAGGTTACCAATGAGTTAGCGAGCACTTTATACACTATTGTGCTGGGGGCTGGGGCTAGCTTTCACCTCATGCCGGAAGTGGTTAATGTGTGAAGACCACCTACCCTGCGTGCTCAGTCTGCTCAGCTCAGCGAGTCTGTTTTTTTTTCTCTCTCATTAAAGAAAATAAATAAATAATTGAAAAGTACCTCACACCTCTTTTCACGCCTCATTTTGTGGTCTCAGCTCTCATGCAGATTCTGTACTTGTAGATTCTTGCATTCTGTCTTTCTCATTTACTCACACCCACACACAAACAAATAAACAAGCATCAAACAATTAAATGTGAAGACAAACACGTACACAAAAATTGAAGTGTGAACAATGTCAACCTCATTCAAAACATTCAAACAACATCTGGTCTGACATAGTCAGCTGCATAATGCAAGATCTTCAGAGACATCATCACTGACCTGCACGGCACATCTTGTGCATAATATGTGGGTGTGAACAAGACATTGTGGTACTGTAGGTCCCACCAAGCTTTCGAGGGGGAGGGCAGTGTCTTGTCCAAAGGTTGCAATCGCTTGAGTGTTGTTAACCTGAAGAGATGTTCAGTAGAATGCAAGCATATCTCATCATATGCTGTCTCCAGTTAGGTGAGTCTTTTTTTATTTACTTATTTCTGTCTTTACCACCACCTGTCAGAGAATCACAAGGATTTCACGTCAAGTATGAAGCAAATCAAAGATGGTCAGGAGGAACATGTGTCTGAAATATCGTGATTTGGCACATAATGACCAACATGCATAAATAAATAGGTTCCATTTTATTGAAAAGTAACAGTGGTTGCAGTAGAGGCTCAAAGATATTTATTGAATAGGCTATATCTAAAGGCTGCAGGATAAATGCACAGAGACGTTAAGGTGAGGTGTGTGTGACGCATGCATCGTTGTTGTGATATCCGTATTGCTAAATTAATTCTCAATAGCCAGTTGCCATTTCGCAAGTATTTCACATAAACCTTATTAATGATCAAAGGAGAAATCTGGTGTAATTTTGTCTTTAAATATGTTAAAACATGACATGAGTACGACCTTTGGCTGAATAGTTCACCTCCATACGACCTCAGTATTCAGAAATCCGGCGCTATAAGCCCATTAGCAATGAACAGCCTTACAATTGAAATGGCTGAGCATGTTGATAGCATGCAAATAAATCACTATTCTACACATCTGCGATTAATGTATCAGTAAATTGCTGTAATTTACTGTAAGAGCTTTTCTTTGCTGAATGTCATTTCTGTTTCCTTCTGAAGTCAGCATCATACCAGTCATTATCAGTTACACAGACATGAAAAAAAAACTTGCGCTCATTCTTTCTGTCTTTCTCTGTGTGTCTGTTCACAGGGGCAGATCTATTTGTCACATATCAAAGTTGTGCACACAGTCCCTTTCCATCTTTATTTGTGTATGTGTGTGTGTATGTGTGTATCTCTATGTGTCTGTGTACACAGGTTCAAATCTAGTTGTCTCATCAAAGTTGCACTCACTTTCTCTTTCACTGCGTAATTGTACATGTGCGTGTGTGTGTGTTGAACTACAAGCAGTGTGTGTGTGTGTGTTCACAGGTGCAAATCTAGTAATGTCTCATATCAAAGTGAGAAACTATGCAGGCACGTCTGCTGTAATCACTTGTCCAGATTACGGCTATGAAGGCTACGGCAAGTATTTCTGCAGAGACCCCTGTGGCACTGACCACATCACTGTGCAGACTTATGCAGGCCAGCACACTGCCAGTAAGGGCAGATACACCTTACAGGATAACCCCTCGGCAAGAGTCTATAAGGTGACCATCAGGGAGCTTACACTGACGGACTCTGGGAAATACTGGTGTGGGATCTCGTTTACTGGACTTGATTCATACAGCGAAGTGCAACTAACTGTTTTGAGAGGTGAGTAATTGACTGAGACGTGTGTGTGTGTGTGTGTGTGTGTGTGTGTGTGTGTGTGTGTGTGTGTGTGTGTGCGCGCAACATGTGACAGTGAAATAAGATGAAATCACAAAAATTAGATAAAAGGAAATTCCTGACAGTAAAGTAGCCTATTTTTAAAACATATCATTGAATACTTTGGAGTCACTTATCAACCTTAGCATCTTGCTTAAAAAGTATCCAAATATTTAATGTTAAACATGATTCTTCTGCAATCTGCAGTTGAAATGTGTACTAACAACAGCCATTTCCTAAGCCAATATGACATGGAACTATACTATGGCATTATAGTAGTTCAAGCTTGCTCTTGATCAAAATCTCCAAGCTATCATTCCTTGATTGTAACGTTAGTTCATGTCATAGCAGTTTAGAAAATCACCATTTCATTTTACACTGGACAAGCATTACAATAGTGTTAGTTGATGTTTGCACTGTCACTAGGCAGGAAACAGGATACAATGCCAATAAAGCTGATTTTGTTTTTTGTCTGAACAGCCACCACCACCCAAGCTACAACTCATACCAGTCCTCAGCACACAGGTATATTCAACTGTGAATTATTATAGTAAATAATTATTCTATAGTCAAAGACATGGCAGGATTTATTTTTTTTCTTTTTTTTCTATCTTCAGAGCACCCCTCAGTCACTAATATATTTCTTTCTTTTTTTTTTTTTTTTTTTAAATAGCAGGTACATTGTACCTCAGTAGTCAATATAAGTTAATGTGCAGATCAAAGAATAGGAACAGGGGATGATTTCTGTGCATTAAGTTGACTCACAAGATGAGATACAGATTATGTAGTGTAGTAACCATGAAACCCACACTAGAGGTCGCCTTGATTCACCTTGTGCCATTTAATTATCAAAGTTACCAAGTTGGTAAATACCTGCAGACATTGTTTGGTATGCCTTTGAAGAGTTCCTGCATCATTGTTTTTTCTTACCATCAGAAAGAAATGAAAACATAAATTGATGGTGACAAAAAATGATGAACCATAATTATATATATATATATAGAATGTGTTATTAATCATTCTTTTTCTTAAAAAAAATAAAAAAATCACATATACTGCCACTTCTTCCATATGCAGTTTCTACATCTACTCAGACAACAGCATCTACATCAACAGCATCTACCAATACAGGTGGAATCACCATATTTTTATTCATCTTTTTTAAATGATTTTTTATATCTGTGACTCTCATTATAGCTCTTTTCCGCTCAATGGTGTTTTTTTTGCCCCCAATGGCACCTTCCAGGCAGCACAGCCTAAAAGGCACTACCCTTACCCTATTCCTAACCCACTCAACCCTCATCCTATCCCTAAACTAAGTGGAGTAGTGCCTCCAAGGCAGCGCTGTCTGGAAGGCACTGTTGAGGGCAAAAAATAGCAAAGACCCTCTTTTCCCCTCTGTCTTCAGTCTAAATAATACAAAATGTTTTTTATTCTTTTTTTTATCTGTGACTCCCATTATAGATTTCCCCTTCTGTCTCCAGCCTGAATAATATTGATTAAAAAAATGATAATAATATAATCTAGGCCACTTCATACCTTAATTTCATAAAACACTTTCTTTTGCAGCGGTCTCCACAGTGTTCACAACAGTTCCCGAGTCTATAAATTCAGGTGAACTTAAACTTCCACTCAACATATAGCACCTTATGTAATCACGATCATTAATGTGAGGGCATTTTGCAGAAGCTAATTTCATACTGTACGTATATCTTCCTGTTGTCTTTAGGAGTCGGTCTATACATATTTTTGGGGATAAGTTGCGTCTCAGCAATAGTCGGATGCCTTTGTGTTTTCAAAAAGCACATAGGATGCAGACAAGAGTCTGGTAGGACAGCAGGTAATCCCTGTCACTTCACATAACACTGAAGAAGGCCATATGGCCGAAACATAATTTTGTGGAATAAAATTAATGTATAGAGCTGAGTTTGTGGCATCTTTATGCTTTCAAGTTTGGTCAGTAACCAGCACCACAACTAACATTCATTCATTCACTTTTCAACACTTCTAAAATAGTGATCACAACCTTCTCTTCATAGATTAGCAATGTTTTAAATTCATTTGTGTTTAAATCTTTATTGACAGCCTATTCACAAAGAGGAACTGCTGCGAACAAGGTTGGTATATATGCATGGAGGTGATATAGCATGAGATGATTTGGTATACACAATACTTATCTGAAGCAACTTATCTTACAGTCAGTGACATTAAAGTTCAAAGTTGCATAATTATACATGCCATCTTTTATTAGCCTGACATAGCCTGCCCATAATACTGCCGTTCATACTGCATTCAGTTCTGGTTTGAAACGATTGGACAGCTCGTCTAATCAGCTTTGATTATTGGCAGGTTGTCTGTTAACCGTAAACCCTCTCCAGAAGACCGTCCCCAGACCATGAATACGGATGAACAGCCTAATTATGGGCGGGCTATGTCAGGCTAATCTATTATTGTATCTCATCTAATTTTCCTTTGTCCTTTTCAGCTCAGTGACAGAATCCAACCAGATGCAGTTTATGAAAACATAGACAACACCCGGAACAGTGCAATACAGCCAGAAGCAGTATATGAGAACTTTAAACCCAAAGCTTGCCATCGATCCTGAGTTTTGAATCTCCTTTGTGCTTTTTAATTGTATTTTCCCCAATATTTTAAGAAGTGCCTTTTGTTGTTAAATTGCATATTTCAAATAACGCAGCATTGATATATACGACTCTGATATAAAGGTTAACTTACTACTAAATACAATGTTATGTTGTTTTGCACTCCCCTACACACAGCTGGTTGATGACAATAAATTTTGCATATTATTATTCCTGAAGCTTAGCTTTTTGCAGAAATTGTATAGTAGTCTTTCTGTCTGCCTCTGTACACAAGGGTAATGAAGATACACCTAGACAGACATCTAACACTGTGGACACTCATGGTTACTGAAGCTAGGAGTTACGCTGATGTAGTCAGACATAGGGGAGACCGCTGTTGGTTGGTGGGTTGGTTGTCCCACTTCGAATATCTTAGCCACTAGAGGGCGTTGGTATAAACATGCATGCTATCATAAGACTATCATTTTCACAGAGGAACAGGAACATCAGTTGGAACAGTACATCCTGACTGCTTCAGATATCTTAGTCTGTCGCCTAACAAGGTTCGCAAGTTGGCTTACCAACAATGTATGTATGCATCATTCATTTTTAACCACAGTTCACAGCCTCAGGAGGACAGGCAGGGGGAGGGGGCGAGGAGGGATGGGAATGTTGAGAATAATCCCACAACTCTTGATACGCAGACTAATGGGGAAACTCACCAGCCAGAGGGACAAGAGGTGACAGTGGTCAGACGAGAGGTGACGGAGGAACATGCTGAGGCACTGACTAGTGCAGGGGTGGGCAATTATTTTGGTCGAAGGGCCACATTGGCGTTTAGATTTTGCACTAATGGGCCGGGGTTAATGCCAGTAAATTGGCAAGTCTCAAACCTGTAGCCTCACTTTCTTTAGAGGACATGTTAACATGCAGGGTAAAAAAGGGAGATTTGTACTTCATGACTACAACAAATTTGATAATTTAGGGCTATAATCTATGTCTCCATGGCAAAAAGATAAATGATTCTACTTTGGGAAGGCTCTGCGGGCCGGATTAAATAGCTCAGCGGGCCGCATGTGGCCCTCGGGCCTTAGTTTGCCCAGGCCTGGACTAGTGCATGGGCCCCTCTGCAACCATCACACTCTCCCAGTACTCATGCACACTGACCTCAATTTAAACTCTCCAGGGTTCCCACTCCAGATCAGACTTAAAGGAATAGGCCACCCCAAAACGAAATTTAGTCTCTTACCATATTCCCCTGTGTTGGATAAGTGACCAAAAGTGTTTTTCATTCACCCCCGTGGTTTTCCGTATCCAGAAGCGCAGCGTTAGTTTAGCTTAGCATAGAGTGCCGTAATTTGGAGTTTCCATTTAGCCAGTCGTTCTTAAAATAGTCATAAATGAACTCAAGATTTTTCCTAATTTCGTTGTTTCACCTGTACATTCAAACCGAGTACAAATGCCAATGCCTTTATCACGAAGGGTTTGCCTAGGAGTGACAAAGTCTTGGGACTATATTCAGGCGAAAGCACAGGCAAAGCACCGCTGATAGGCGTAAAGTCATCACAGCACCTGAAAACCTCAGAAAGAAAGTACTACAGTAACTTCACGCCTATCAGCGGTGCTTTGCCTGAATATAGTCAGGTGTGCCTATCAAGGCTAAGTTTAAATGTAATACTTACATTTCGTAATAGGTTAGACATGATTCTATTCTAATGCCAACCATTGAGGCTTACTTCAGTAAAATGTCAACAAACTGACAACATGTTAATGCTGCCCTTTCTTTTTAAGCTGATGCATGGTACCATCAAAAACACAGTGGGAGAAAAGCCAGTCCTTCTGGGAAACAGAGGTGCTCCAGAAATTTCTAGAGAAAGACTGGTACCTTAACCTCAGAATGCCTAAAGAGGCCTTGTGTGTGTGACCAGTTGCGCCCACATGTCAACCCTCAAACCACTAAGATGCTGGAACCAGTGCCGTTAGAGAAGATGGTTGCAGTAACCATCTACAGGCTTGCCAATAATGTGGAGTTTCACGATGTTGCCAATCTGTTTGGTATTGGTGACAGCACAGCCTGCATCATCTTCTGGGAAGTATGTGAGGCACTGAGCAAACTCAGAATGATTTATGTGAAGAGGCCAAAAACTGTTCCTGAAGTTAAAGCCATCATGACAGGTTTTGAGAAGAAGACAGGATTCCCCATGTGTGCAGGTGCTTTGGATGGTACACACATCCCCATCATTGCCCCAGAGAGTTGTGCCACTGACTACTGCTCTTCTGTCCTCTGTTTCCATCCTCTCCATTTCACGCAAAGGAGACATTCTATCTATACCAAGACAAATTTTATCATATGATATCTCATCAGATCATTAATTTAAACTAGCTGAACATACCTGAGGTCACAATTACACAGCTGGCTTGATGACAGCATCCCTGACAGGAAACGTTCTACAAACGTCTCAGACTTCCAATGGTGGGGAAAAAAAGAAGCAGGATCAGTAAAATGGTCCATCCCCATTCCTCTGCCAAAATCTAAAAAGTAGAGTTTAAACATGTGAAAACAATAAACATTTAACAATCTAGTTAAATTAATAAATATAAACGTAGAACTCTTTTACATTCTCCAAAAGTCTGCCACTAGTAGCTTTCCCTCTTTTTTTTTTTTTGGAATCTTAGTCCTGTTCAATAACCCTGCTAAATCCGGAACAACATAATTTAGAACAGCATCAACCGAACGCAGAAGTGGAACAAAGAAGTACTTTACACTGAGTCAATGTAAACTCGATTATTCAAAATCGAAACTAAGATCTGAGGTTCTGGTGACCCAATGTGAAGTGCTTGTTCGCCATTACTTTCGTGATTGGTCTATGGTGGTCCAAATTATTGCATTCCATGCAATGTAGGGAGGGAAATAGGCACAGTGCTCCCAGTGGTTGTGTTCCTGAGCCGAGAGCCATACAATTGGAAATCTCATAGACCCAAATAATCCCTCGATGACATGACGAGTAACTTGTTCATATATTGGACTTATCTCCTACCTGTGAAAGTACCAGGATAAATTTAGCTGTCTTAAGTGAACAAAATCGTTCACATCCTATCAGAAGAGAACTACACGGGCTACACAGCCTCCACCACTTGACAGTCAAGTCATTATTTTGCAAGACTCACTGAACATTTTCTTTTAGCGAGTCAGGTGCTCTGACTGAGCCCTTTTGATAGACATTTGTACTCATAAGCACTACAGTGGTGTTTTGTAATGTGTCCAGGGCTTTGATCCAGAATTTTTGCCAATTGGTTCGTTCAAAACAGAAACAGTATTTTAACGTTTCTGGTTTTGATTCCCACCCTAAAATAGGGTGACCAGACGTCCCCGATTTCCGGAGACAGACCCCGATTTTGATGACCTGTCCCCAAAAATGTCCCCGATTTGGCCAAGTACGACTCGAGAGGAAAAAAACAGAATACCCAGGCAGTTGCAGCTGAGTTACAGTTTTAATCCATGGATACAGTAGTGACCTGTCCCATTTTTGACTGGATCTTCCCTCTTTTTGGTTGTCTGACCAGGCAAACTTACAAACTCTCCCTCAACATTGAACTTTTTAATTGACTATTTTCTCCTCGCCAATACATTTGCCGGTTTTGCAAACACAACTTAATACAAGTCAGGTCTTGTAATTCATTTCAGTGCTATCTTTCTCAAACTATTTAGGTGTCAAAGCTATTTTCAGTAAATATGTAAGATCTAATAAGCAGCATCTATCTTTTCTCTCTCCAAGGAGAACAGATGAGACACATGAGAGTAGGCTATTTTATTTTTCTTAAAAAGGCAACAGCATTAAAAAAAAAAAAAAAAAAAAAAAAAGACCATTTGTTACTTTGTTGATATTATGTATGAAAGATTCCTGGACTCCTGTCCATAATGGCATCAGTAGATAGGCCTACATTATTGCAATAATCTCTCCCTACGTTATTTCCCATTTTTGGAACAAGCATGTAGATAGGCTAAGTGAATTTAAATTTAAAATGGTAAAAAGGTCCATATCCTACCACTTCCTACAACTCTTGACAGACCCTAGAATTGCTTTAGCATAGCCTATAGCAGGGGTGGCCAACCAGTCGGAGACCAAGAGCCACATATATGACTGTGTTACAGCGAAGAGCCACATCGGCACACGGACACATGAACCTGTTACTACTAGTACGTTACCCATCCTTCTGAAACACACACACCTCTGCCAGTGAGATGAATCGTCACACACCAATATGATAACAGAAATGTACCTTTACAATAGTAAGCCCACAGGCCAGCAACATCATACACATGTGCACACAGCCATCTCTTCCTCTCTCTCTCTCTCTCTCTCTCACACACACACACACACCTCTGCCAAACAGATGAATTGTAAATGTGACACACCAATATGATAAGAGAAATGTACCCCAATAGTAAGATCACAAGTTCAATTGAAAGGTCAGTCCCTTTTGGAAAATCCTGGTCGAGGTTAGCATGGAGTAAGCAGTAGTGACGCTGAAATTTTGAAGCCTTGAAATGTGCCAATGACGACTGACATATAAGGCAGAATGGCACACAAACACGAACTTGGAGCCGCATGACTCCGGGCAAAGAAGCGGCTCCCGAGCCGCGGGTTGGCCACCCCTGGCCTATAGAATACACAATGTAATGCATCATCCAGAATGATAACACTTCAGTCTGTCTGAAAATTTGTGGGAAAGTTCCTGTCTTTTATCCTAAGGCCTAATAATCAGTTTAGAATGCATAGTGGAAAACATCCAGATACTGTGGGGACAGACATAAGTGCACTACACTAATATAGGCTTATATACCCTTCTAAGAGGAGAAAATAATGCCTCCTAGGCCATGGATAAAGTACAATAATGTCAAATGTGGTGACGCCAAAAAACCTGAGATTTTAATGCCAATTTTTTCGCTGAACGGCAAAATGTCCCAGATTTTCCTGAAAGAAATCTGGTCACCTTACCCTAAAATTGACATTCGTGAAACGGTTAGAACAAAGAAAAAGTTTATGAACCGGTTAATATCGTTCCATGTCAGCTCTGCGACATAAAATGTGTAAGCTTTTAAATTGGTATCATACAATTGATATCAAAACTTTTTCCCTTTAAAGGAAAGTACCAGAGTGAATTTGAGCATAGCCCTGTTGACAGAGCTTGCTAAATGTGCTAGTTAGAGAGTGGAACAAAATAAATTGGTACAGCACAGACCGAACACGAACGCAGTGCGAACAGGCACTTTACACTGAATCAATGGGACCCTCACAATTTCATTGAAGACACAAACCTTTTCAGGAACAAAAAAATAACTAGTTTTAACCAGTTACCGCTATTTTAAAAAAAATCGATTCTGTTCCAGAACTTAAAAAATGACAAAGTTTCTGGTTTCGTTTCTGTTCCTAGCAAAATGGCAAGTTTCTGGTTGTCGTTCCATGAACAGGTCCAAAGCCATGAATGTGTCTGCTGATGTTGCATAGCTTTTGGGTTGACATTTGGTGCACGTCTAAATCTAAATCGGAAATCTATATGGTTGGACCAAAATGTCTTGTGTCTTCAGTATTGGCTCATCTCAAGTAGCTTGAGCTCTTGTTTTGCTTCGTCTCTTGCCCCCGATGTTACTCAGTTGCCCGGACAGCAAAGTTCATTTGATAAAAAATACCAACAGTAATACAATTTAAGCAATTGGGCTTGAAATGATGTGAAACACTTGTGGTATATGAGGGCTACATCCAAAAAAAACCTTCAAGGAAAATTTAGGTGCGATAAGGATAGGGTTGCCACATTTGAATTGTGAGAAACCGGGACACCCAACCGTGTTTTTTTTTTTGTTTTGTTTTTGGGGGGGGTGTAGACCTAACACCAACATGTCAGAATAGACCAAGGGCTAGGCTACTGTTAAATATAGTAGTCTACTGGTAGTAGTGACACCCATTACCAAAAAAAAAAAAAATCTAGGGTTAATCAATTGACATGGACATTCATGGTAAAAGTGTTAACAATTGTAAACAAGAAGGCTTATGGACTTTGCATGACTGCACTGTAAAGATTAGCCTATGAATAGGCTAATGAAAAGATAAATAAAAAAAAAAAAAGAAGAAAATCAGGCCAACTCACATGTCGCCTACCTCGGTGCTCGGGCCCTACGATGCTTGCGCAATGGCTTTCTCTACACTGTATCAAGCTGCAGTAGACTTTGCAGGTAGCCTGATCTTGATCTTTTTTTCTGAGATGGCCTCTTCGTTCATGATTGAATCAGGCTGAGCACTTAAACTTTCAGGCTAGACCTAAAAGGTTTAGGCGATTTTACGTGCTGAGGAATAATTTTTAGGACGCTCTGTGTTGTTTCACAACTGTCGGAAAATGCGCACGGAGATCGCTAAAATGCATAACAATAATACAAAGAAACTTACTCTTACTCAAACCTTTATGCTTTTCGTCAACATGGTTTGAATTACAGTCTCTGAGGAAGAGAAATATTTGCTTGTTCTAGCTCAGTGAGTCCCACAGTGGTCGATCACAATGATAAATCTGACAGTCAGGTTAGCCTATTTATGGTCATAGTCCGCCTATTTATAGAATTGAAAAGGTAGGCTACCTATACTTCAATTTTGCGTGACGAATGAATGCTACCAGTGAGGCCTACACAGGCTATCCTGCAACTCACGATCACTCGCTCCATTAAATGCAGGAGACTCCCAGAGATTCGCACAGTCTTGGCATGTCCGCAAATAACCAATCACATAAAATCAAGCCTGCGCACAGGCTACATCATCCGTCGGCAAGACTTGGCCAATCTAAAATAGTGGCAGGGAACACTACAGTAGAACAGTAGGCTAGAATTATATAAGTTTGTTCAGAGGTGAAACTAATGAATATGTGAAGAACATTTTCACAACAAAAAGGGGACAATATGCGTCCCGGGAAGAATTATCAGTTTCCCAGGACAGACGCACAAAAAACGGGACAATCTCGGGAAATAGTACATGTGGCAACACTAGATAAGGACCCAAAGTATATTGTAACATCATAAAAAAGCTGAAACACTTCCCGGAAGCAGAATTTTGATACGTCCTTGCATGCCTGAGAAAGCCACTTGCTAGTTGTAGCTTCAAGGGGCATCTAGCTAGGTGTTAGTGGCCAAATCGCTGTTTTAAACTAGCCTGGGCGAAAGCGACTGTTGACTGTGTCATACAGTCTGGCCCAACGCAATTGAAATAGGTTTCCCTTTGGATATGACGTATTCTCTCACCTGGCTGTCACGCTTACAACTTTTGCTTTCAGTAGTAACAGATCTCTGGCAAGTTCTGATCTAATTTGACATCGTAGTGGCAATAAATCCTCAAGATCATGGATGCTAATGTCATGTACCAATTTTGTGAATGTAATTCAAAGGGGGAGGGGGGGGGATAACAAACGCGTTGCTATCCTGTAGGACAACAAAAATTAGAGACATCGCTCTAAACTGTGTGCTGATTGGATAAACCGTAGAGTAGCCGAGGGAAAGGCAGCTAGGGGCTCGGCCCAGACTACGTACAGAGATAAAGTTGCTCTGTAATGTAGTGAAATATCTCATCAAGTTTTCCAAGGACTACATAAGACATAAAACCGTAACATTATCAATAGAGGAAGCTATTTCCCTGTTCTACCTCTTCCCCAATAGTGGTGGCAGCTCCAGGTTGATTTTTGCCACCCCACTGTATCTACAACATGCATATAAACAATAACCTTATACACTTTACACATACACTTTACCTCTCCAAGAAATCATAGATCAATTGCTTGTGCCTTCAATTAATTTGCTCGAAGAGGAATTTACTGACCCAAGACAACAATAGAAAATTAAAATTACCTCACATTTTGTGGAGTGACCTTTCGCATGCATTACAGAAAGAAAGGGCTTCATCTGTACAAGGTTCTGGATGTCTGGTAAGGCCTTTGTAATTTCTTTGCAAATTTGGCCGGTATCGGCACATATTATCGGGAGCGTGTCTATGTTCCCACAGCTGTATGTTCCCACAGCCTTAGGCCCAGTCCCATTTCTATCACTTCACTATCACTTCCCCTCGATTTTGGCCCTAACACTCGGTTTGCGCGTTCATGTGTAAGTGTAGGGTGTCCCAATACTTTCGGGACCGAGGGATAGTGGCTTTCAGCCCTTCAAATCGCCCCTTCAAACGGAGGGAGGTCTGGTGCAGACTTCGAACGAAGTGAAGATGAAATTACCCACGATTCTTTGCGAACTGCGTGTCGGTACCCGATCTGTGTCCGACTGCCCGAGCTGTGTCCCGTTCTCTCAGCTCTGGATAAGAACTTCAAAAATATAGTTACTATTGCAATTAAGCATGTATGTATATTTTTTAATGTAAGGGATATCTTAGTTTGATGTAAATTCAGTTGAATTCCGCACTGGTGTGTTAAAACATGACTATTAGAAAGATCGATATTTTTCAAAGTGCACAAATCTTTCACCAGAATTACCAGAGCCTCTCATGTGGGTGATGATAATTGTCGATGACGGCTTTTGAACAGTTTATCCCGTTTAAGAGCCTTATATCCGTTCAGTCTTAACGATAGACGCATGAAACAGGTGAAGACGTTTTTATGCGAAGTGCTGTCCCATTTATTAGGGGAAGATCTGCACTTCTCACTACCCAATCGAGGGGTGTCTCACCTTGGAGGGAACTCGAAAATGAGTGCTAGTGTTAGGGAACAGAAATGGGACTGGGCCTTATAGTCCCACAGCCCTATATTCTCACATTTCTAAGAGTTTTATTTTCTTACTTTCTTAAGTCAGGTACTATAGTCCCACATTTCTACCCCTGCCTGGTAGACCCCCTATGTAAGTTCAAGTAAGATTCGATCTTTGGTATTATTTGCCCTCAATGGTGCCTACCAGGTAGTGGGATTAGGTTAAGGGTAAGGGTAGGGTTCTTTTATGTTGTGCTGCCTAGATTTATATTTGCAATGAAAACGATCTTCATCCACTCTTGTTTTCAGGACGTTTTGCATCCACATTCCACAACGATTTTATATTCATCCACCTCAACGATCATTTTTTTAAATCGACCACAGCAATCATTTTTGGAATCATTTTCATTGTAAGAATCTTCCATTCTGATGTGAACGGAAGGGCTAACTGGATAAATATTACCTGTGTATCGGAACATATTGCTGTGGGAAAATAGGGTCTATTTTTTTTTTGAGAGAGCATGGGGCTGTGGGAACATAGGGCCCAATTTCCCAAATTACCTGAGAAATGTGGGAACATAGGGCCTAATTTCCAAAAATTCTGTGAAAAATAAAAATTCCTAACATACGTGGGAACATAGGGCTGTGGGAACATAGGGCTGTGGGAACATAGGGCTGTGGGAACATAGAGCTGTGGGAACATAGAGCTGACCCCCATATTATCTATGCATGCTGTATGGGCCGCCAGCTCTTTTTGTAAGTACATGAGATAGGCAAAGATTTCTCCCCCGATGCATGTTGAGACAATATGTCCACTCCAGGAATGCCTTCGAAGAAGGTCACCACAAATGGTACTGTTCTGCTAGCCTGGCGATGCCATCCTACGTACCTCCGCTAGTCTGGAATAAACCCCCCTTCCCGCCTTTCCCTCGGTTACTCTATGGTTTAGCCAATCAGCACAGTTTAGAGCAAATGTTGTAGTCCTACAGGATAGGGATGCGTTCGTTATTCTCTCCCCCACTTTCGAATTACATTCACAAAATTGGTACATGACATTAGCATCCATGATCTTGAGGATTTATTGCCACTACGATGTCAAAATAGATCAGAACTTGCGAGAGACCTGTTAATACTGAAAGCGTAAGTTGTAGGCGTGAGAGCCAGGTGAGGGAATACGTCATATCCAAAAGGAAACCTATTTCAATTGCGTTGGGCCAGACTGTATGACATAGTCAACAGTCGCTTTCGCCCAGGCTACTGTTCTGCAAGTAAATACTGTAATGACCCTTGGTAGTCAAGACTAGAACACTTGCTTTCAATAAATCGACAGCTTTATTTAGTCACAAGTTTCGATTATACAGAAGAATACAAGTGTTACCCTCCAGTCAGACTAGCTACAAATCCAAGCGACTCAGGTCGCTGAGGAGCGTGACTCAGGGCTGTGATCCGTTGGTAGCATGTTGCTAACTTAGGTACTTGGTAGAAAATCGTACATCAACACACAGGTATTTTTTGTGTACAAAAATAACATTTTCCGATGCCGTTAGTAACACTGATACCTCGATTTCCAAAACATGAAGTCATAAATCCCTAACTTTTTAGTTTGCGGCCAAATTTGAGATCGTTTTCGTTAGCGCCGCCATCTTGTCAGCGGGAGATCGTTTCGTTCAGAGTACCTCGGCTTCACTCGCATTGGCTGTCGCAGAGTCGCATTGCTCCTCATTTGCATATAATAGCCTTAAAGTCTATTCTGGGCCCACCCACCGGGCGACTTATCGCTGGTCGCTTGCTCTCATTGACAATGAATAAAAAACGGTCGCGTAGCTCTAGTCGCTAGTCTGACTGGGGGCTTAGCCCTGAGACCTAAGGTCGAATTCCCCAAAAAATTGTTTTGGTCCCGGTTGCCGATCGACCCTGTCATTTTTTGTGCGACCCAAAAAAATGTTTTCAGGTTTTTGGAATTTATCTTATTCATGAGCTTGGAGGAAAAAAATGCAAATTAAGTATATAGATACGGTTCGTATTATTATATGATTTTCAGACGACTGCATGTAGGCAACCAGTTTAAATTGCTTGAGCAAAGTTCAGACGCAACCATAACCTGGCTACATACAAGAGAAGTGGCCGCGGGTATGGAGAGGGAACACTCCGAAATTACAAGAGCTCCATGAACATTAGCTGCCACCAAGCAAACGTTATCCTGAACGATGTTCTTATTTTTTCAACAGACGAAGTTCAACTTTATTGAGTTTGGCCTACGGTATGTTGCCTTTCACGTAGACTTTCCTTGTCAACCTCTCCCTCTCGCTCATTCTGCTCGCGCAACAGATCCCCCTCCGCTGCGTGCAAAATAATAACAGAAGTCGCTCAATAGTAATTTAAAATCCGGTTAGCATAACTATGCAGCGCAAAACTCTTCCTCTTATGTTAACTTAAGCCCATTAGGATTGGCGATCATCCTGACACCAAAGATGATATTCGAACACCCGTTTTGAAAGGACGAAAATTACAGCTGATTGCCAATGCTCATGCGCTATTTCCATTGTCCATATGAGGATATCTGTGCATATATCTGGAATTAGAGGATTTTATTAGACATTTTAAGAAATTCAAAGATAGCTACATGTACATTGTACTGTTCTGTATTTTGGCTGCTTCATGTAATATGTGACTCCCTCCCTTCAATTTGTTGGGACATTCAAACTTGAAGGCTATAGCATACTATTGATATTTTCCTGTGCAATGCACAAGTTGTCCTGGGATGGGCTATTCTTAGCCAATAAGAATAGATTTACTGCGTATTGCCTATCTTTTCTTAACACTTTGGTTGCCAGGTGTTTTTAACAAGCTTTGGCCCAGAGTGCCAGCAATCCAGGCCACTGTTGCCTATTTTTATAGAGCCACAGCGTATTCTGTGTTATAGCTATGGACACATACTATGGGTCATTTGAAAGGTAAGACTCTGAGCTCTCAGTGGGTGAAAACCGTTTATTTCTACATGCCTCCGTTCCTGAGAAATCCCAAGCTAAACAGTGGGTAGTTTTCATCAAAATCCTTGTTTTTTTTTCTAGAAAAGGAGATATCACCGACATATTCGGCACTCTGACAAGGCCTCTTGCATGCGCGTCGCGGCCTGTCACTCACTCCACTCGGCCCTGCCCGTGGTGGAGATTGAGCTCCCTCCTCCTCAGCACGGTGTTCTGTCACTTTCTCTAAGGATCTTGAGCTAGCATGTGGCCTGCCTTTACTGTGCGGTGATCCTGGTCTACTCTGATTGTCGTGGTCGTCTCGTTTTAGTAAAAATGTGGACTCATCCAGCGTTGTCTGGCGAAAACGCACTGGCAGCGATATCTTTCGCTTAAACTTTTTCATTTCCCTTTAGCATGAGCATGAGATTGATTATGATGGAGTGTTCTCTGTCAAGTTTCGAGGAGTGACACAAGCCGAATCATGCCTGTGGTGAGACTGCCACCTAGTGACGAACCCGCGAAAGGACAACATGACATGACGTGCATTATTTGACACAAATGCTGCAATAGTAATCAAATGCTGCCTTGTGATGTGAAAATGTCCAGACAAAATGTGCAGATCGTGAGTTTTTATGAGTTTCCGATCGCAATTTATTTCAGTTCTATTTATCACAGAGTTCCAAAAATCATATATAACCTGTGTGAGGGTTTCTATTTTCGTAAATTAAAAAAAAAGGCAAAAACGTAACATTACGTTTTTGGCACTCAACGCATGACAAGTTATAACGGCACATAACGTTTCTGGCATTCAAAGTGTTAAGAGGAATCCAGTGTGAATCAGTCAGTCCTGTTGTTCCAGGTGCTTGAATGCTGTTTTTAATGGAATACTCCACCTCCTTATGAGAATTGATTATTCACCCCCTTACCTGGAGATGTATCTCAGTAAAATATGTCATTTTTCTAGTCTGGCAACCCTTAATTTTACCTTTTCTTAGCGTAAGCATTGGCGCTGGAATGTAATGTTACGAGTTGATATGAAATGTAAAGTAACCAGATAACAACTTGTTGGCAACATTTCATTCCAACGCCTATGCCTAAACTAAGGCAAAATTGGGCAGTGGTGTCATTTATTTCAGTTTGTGTGAGTAACATGCTGGGACATACAAGCTGATCGAGTATATGTACTGTAGTCTATGTTATGGAAAAAATAGCTGCTTTATAGACAAGTTTTCGCGTGCAAACCCTGGGCGGCGCCATAACCCCAGAGCGGCATCAAAATATGCAATACATTTCCGCCGGAACTGGGTTTTATAGCATTTACCAGCATCTACCCATAGAAATTGATGGTGAGACACACAGAGAAAAAGGACAGACGATCTGCTAAATTACCGTAGTGTAACTGCCTGTTTAAACAGCGATGCAATGTCCTTATCAATCCTCATCACAAAAGTCTGCCACATTTGTATTCACGAGATAGACGAACGCACCCATTATCGATGTGGTAATTGAAAAGAGGACCAGTATGTGACCGCTTTGGCAGCTAGTTATCCTACATAATTAGCTCCGCTTAGCATTTGCTAACATTAGCAAACGTTGCTTTTCCCCGCATATGGCTTTAATTTCCGTTAACTGTGCCTACAACATCAAAAATGTTCCATGTGAACAGTCCGACTGTAAAACTTGCGACAATTACAGTAATAAAAGTCCAATTGATCATTTCTCACCCTTTGGCATATTCTCCCTGCTGCGCGCTCCTTCCTCTTTTTTCTGCGCCATTTGAAAAGGGCTTAATGCCTTTCTGCATTTGGTTTTGAAGCTGCTTCCTGTCAACGTCATCAACACAGTCCAAAAAAGAATTAACATTTTGAGAATTGTTAAAAGATCCAACGTCCAATTAATATCCAAGGACCACATTATTGACATTAGACATTGTACCGTAATTTTTTTTAAAAAAAAGATACATACATGAAAAGTTGTTTTACAAAATGATCTACTCACACATGCGCATGTACTTGTCTCTTATTGGATGATTTTGGAGGTTATTTTAAGGGAAAACGATTGGATGAAATAAAAAGTCTGCGCTGATTCTGAGCAGAATTGTCCATAGTCTAACATCAGTGCAGAAATATCTGCATGCTGTACTGGCCGCCAGCGCTTTTTGCAGGTACAGTGGGTATGCGAAAATTTCGCACCGGTACATATTCAGGGCTTTGAGCAAAAGCCTGTGGCGGCAAACTGCCACCTCCAAGCCCTCTTCATCCAATTTGGGATTTGTTTTCGATTCAATTTTATCAAAGAAAATTAATTACCTCACATTTTGTGGAATGGCCTTTAGCATGCCCAAAACGGAAAGAAAGGGCTTCAACTCCAAAAGGTTCATGATGTCTGGGATGGTCTTTGCAACGCTTTGTATGGCTAGTATTTACACATCACATCAGCACAGGAATAACTGTAGGCTGTACTGGCCGGCCGCCAGCCCTTTTTGCAGGTACAGGGGGTATGCGAACATTTCGCCCCAGTACATATTCAGGGCTTTGAGCAGCAAACTGCCACCTCCATGACCTCTTCATCCAACTTGTTCTGCATGGCTCCTGTCCGGTTTCTGAGCGGTGAACAACGCAGCTCCCACGCTGCTCTTTTGAAATAGAAACAAGTTCTATTTTTCTAAGCGTTTTCAGCTCGGTAAGCGGGACTTGTGCGGTGTCCATAGATTTTGAATACAGAGCTCGGGTAGCCGCTTCGCGTAGAACACCGCAGAGACAATTTCTTGTGTGAATGCCCAAGCCCACAGGCACCGCTTACGGACCGCACCGCGAACGCCCAGTTTGTGTGTGATTCGGGCCTAACGGAAAGAAAGGGCTTCATCTCCAAAAGGTTCATGATGTCTAGGATGGCCTTTGCAACCCTTTGTATGGCTAGTATTTACACATCACATCAGCGCAGGAATAACTGTAGGCTGTACTGGCCGGCCGCCAGCCCTTTTTGAAGGTACAGGGGATATGCGAAAATTTCACCCCTGTACATATTCAGGGCTTTGAGCAGAAGCCCGTGGCGGCAAACTGCCACCTCCATGCCCTCTTCATCCAACTTGGGATTGGATTTAGAGGACTCCCTGGCAGCAGCCCACCTTGATATTCCACAGACCCCTCTTCCATGTACATGAGACATATTGGTTAACAAAATATGAATTTACTAAGCATGTGGGAAATTTATTAGGCCATGAAAATGCATGACATTCAGAAGTTAGACAATATTATTCAAGGTTGAACTTACATTCAAATGAAATCAATTTATGTCTGTACAAATTAACTACTTACTGGCTTGATCTTGCCCTGCACACAATCAACAAAGTCCGAGACATGTTGGTCACTTGAGAGGAAGATCCCATCAAAAAAAGCCTTATGCTCGATCCTAAACAGAGTATAAACAGTCATGACACCGAAAAGGTGCAAATAGACTCTCACAACTTTGTTACAGCAATACATATATATATATATATATATATATATATATATATATATATATATATATATATATGAAGTGAGGTGAAGAATCAGGTGAAGTTGTTGATGTCCATAATCTTTTCCTTCTCATGGTGGCAATAGGTCCACTCAAGGAAAGCCTTCAGAAGAAGGTCATCACAAATGGTACTTCTGCAAGTAAATGCATATACGTACACACATATAAATGGGGAGTAATGAAATGCCATGCACAATCTATAGGAATATGGGAAGTGCACCATATAGGAAGTGTCAAAGAGGAAGGTTATAAGTCTAGCCTTAAAGGTATTGAGAGTGTTCACTTCACAAATGTAAAGATGGAGAAAATTCCATAAGAGAGGTGCCCAGTAGCAGAAAGCTCTTCACCCTATTGTAGATGTAGATACAGTCACTTTTTGAAGTCAATTAGGCTTAAGATAGGAAGCCAATGCTATGCAAGAATGGGGGAGATATGTTCATATTTCTTAGTGTGTTATCTCAATGCAAGTGTCAATGCACGCAGAGTGTTGTCTGGAGGTAACAAATGCATGTATTATTTTTCAGCATCATTGAAAGACAGGAGCTTTCTTACCAACTTGACAAGTAATCTTCAATTTTATCAAAGAAAATTAATTATCTCACATTTCGTGGAATGGCCTTTGGCATGCATCACCGAAAGGAACGGCTTCATTTCCAAAAGGTTGCTGATGCCTGGGATGGTCTTTGCTGCCTTTTCTAAATATGGCCAGTACTTACACACAACATCTGTGCAGAAATAATTGCATGTTGTACTGGCCGCCAGCTCTTTTGCAGGTACAGCGGGTATGCGAAAATTTCACCTCGGTACATATTCAGGGCTTTGAGCAAAAGCCTGTGGCGGCAAACTGCCACCTCCAAGCCCTCTTCGTCCAATTTTGGATTGGTTTTAGAGGACTCCCTGGCAGCAGCCCACCTTGATGTTCCACAGACCCCTCTTCCATGTACCAGTGACATATTGATTAACGAAATATGAATTTGCTGTGATACAAGCCTGTGCAAAAAGAAATTTATGAGTCAAAATGCATGACATTCAGAAGATACTACTCAGACTGATTGTATTAATCACGGTTTAACTTATATTCAAATAGAATTAATTTATATGTCTATACAAATTTACTACTTACAGGTTTGGTCTTGTCCTGCACACAATCAACAATGTCCGACACATCTTGGTCATTTGAAAGGAAGACCCCATCAAAAAAGGCCTTGTGCTCGATCTTAAACAGAGTATAAACAAGTCATTGAAAAGGTGCAAATAGACTCTCATGCACAACTTTGTTACCATAATATAGCTCTTGGCCACGCTTATTTTGTCAAAGTAACTCTCGGAAGAAAAAAGGTTAGAGACCTCTGTCATAAGGCATAACCTACAGTATAGACCAAAAGTTTGGACAAACCCCCTAATTCAAAGCGATTCATTTATTTCCAGGACAATGTATATTGTAGATTCTCACTAAAGGCATCAAAGTTATGGATGAACACAAATTAAATTATGTGCTTAACAAAAAAAGTGTGAGATATGACAAACTTTTGGACCTGAACCCGATCAAGATGGTTTGGGGTGAGCTGGACCGCAGAGTGAAGGCAAAAGAGCCGACAAGTTCTTGGCATCTCTGGGAATGAATAACTCTTCAAGACAGTTGGAAAACCATTTCAGGTGACAACCTCTTGAAGCTCATCCAAAAAATAAAAAGAGGACAAAGCAGTTATCAAAACAAAAAAAGAATACTTCGATGAAACAAGAATATAAAACATGTTTTCAGTTATCTCACACTTTTTTTTTATTAAGTACATAATGCCACGTGTTCATTCATAAGTTTGTTTATTTTGTAGATTGGCACTGAAGGCAACAGTCATGAAAATAAAGTAAATAATTTAATGGGAAAGTGTGTCCAAACTTTTGGTCTGTACTGTATGTCTGTCCGCAGATGTTGAAAATCATCAAATACGTTCAATAATAAACTAAATAATGAACCTCTATTGCTCTGAATGTGAATTCTTATTGAATCTAAGCAATAGCTCAAGAGCTACTCTTTCAGTTCACGAAATCATTATAGCCGCAGCAGCTTCTCCAGTGCCGGACAAGTGCTGGGTCAGAGAGCAGTTACCTCACTCACTTCAGATGTAGCGCTACGCGCGAACATCTGATCCTCAGCGATAGACGATTTATTTCAGGAGCCTGAAATCCTTGAATCTAACGGCTTGTCCATCAATTTAATTGACGTACACTTCAGCCAACCACATCGAAACCAACCGATGACGCTGGTTACGTTTGTTGGATTGGTTGAATTCAAAACAGTTGCTTCTTCGCTACGTCACACCCTCTACAGCAGCCAGCAGCCCTGATTGGTCCGGTTAGAGAATAATTGGCTTGAAATAGCTCTGAAGGGCTTCGACATCAGATCGTTGCGCGGAAGTGCTTACGAAAGTTACGTAGTGCATGGTCTGACGTGAGTGAGGTAAAGAGAGCAGTGTCATTATGCACAGCCATTCACTGTGCTTTATCTTCATCAAATCAACTGAAACCTACATCAAGCTTACCATACCGATACACACAGCAGTGTTCCGTTCACAGTTTTGCTAAATATTCTTACCTCTTGTACCTCCCCCTTTCTTGGGTTTGTTCTTAGATTATACACAGGGCTTCGGGCGGCATTCCTAGGAATTGGAGGGTAAAAGAATGTTCCCTGGAGGAGCAGCCTGAACATTGCTCAAACTTCTTCCTCAGAAGAACGGCACCGGCATTGGGCCGTTTGAGGGATTCTGACAGGCATTCGAAAGTGACTGTACCATCTCCTCATTGCCCAAAATCGCAGCAACTAAATTGCGTGCAGCCTGACTCATCGTTACTCACTTAGTGTGGTACACATAAGATTGCTGCCGGCTCTGACCTCGGATGAGGCAAGTTTCGTTCAGTATATTCAGGGTTTCATTCAATATATTCAAGGTTTTTATTTAATTCAATATATTTGGTGTTTCATTCAATATATTCAGGATTTCGTTCTATAGATTCAGGGTTTCATTCAACATATTCAGTTTCACTCCATATATTCAGGATTTCATTCAATATATTCAGTTTCATTCAGTATATTCAAGGTTTCATTCAATACATTCAAGGTTTCATTCCACATATTCCGATTTTCATTCAATATAGTCAAGGTTTATAGGTACATATATATATATGTACCTATAGTGGTAATTGCAGCCGTAGGGACGATTCATACTCATAATCTTTTTGAGGTACGAAGACACACTTGACAATGCATGTAAGATACTCAATTAAGTAATGGAAACTGCATGTATTACAGGCATAATGGCTAAGGCGTCTTCCCCAACTTATCCAGAAATACTCCGTGAAGCTCTAGTGTTTTGAGATCATTGATCAAAGGATATTATACCCTCTAATAGCCATAACTTTTGAACTTATCACTGTTGATGAGGGCAGCTAGATAAATGTTGGATAAAGAGGAGTGGTAACCAGGTAAATTTTGGGCCCTATGACAGAAAATAATTTTGAATCAACACAAAGTCCTATGTTTTATAGTGCTAAGTGCTACTGATAGCCACCTCAATTACTGGATTTCATGCAACGCTACTGATAACCACCTCAATCACTGGATTTCATGAGATAGCGAAACTGCAGCGAACGGTAACAGAATGGCATTTCAAAACGAAAGCAAATCGATTAAGTTTTGTTTTTGACATGCCTCATTCAGTTAGTGTCAGCTTCTGTTTCGCAAACTCGGTGTACGATGCACAAAATTCGATCATTGAGGTGGCTTACAGTAGCGCTTAGCAGTATAAAACAGCAGGGCTACGTGTTGATTCACTTCTGGATTATACCTTTAAAGTGACATTCCACCATTTTGGGAAATAAGCTCATTTTCCACTTCCCCTTGAGTTAAACCAGTGATTCTCAAACTTTTTCTGTCATTCCCCACTTTGGAAAACAGAGAATTTTCACGCCCCACCTTTAAGGCTCAATTTGCACACAATTTTGGTCAATATTAGGAATTAATGTTACTAATTAAAAGCCAAATTTCTTCCGGACCAATAATCACAGCAGTGTCTGCGCCCCACTAGTGGGGCCTGCCCCACACTTTGAGAAACACTGAGTTAAACAGTTGAGTTGTATCTCTCTCAAGTCCATCCAGCCATTCTCTGCTTCTGGGGGTAGGACTTTTAGCTGTAGCTTAGCATAGATCATTGAATCAGATTAGACCATTAGCATATCTCATGTTGTCTCTCCTACAGGTCTCCTACTGTCTTGTTCAAAAGTGACTATGAATTCTGATAGTTGTGCTGACTCTTCTGTAGTTGCAAAGTGTACTAAGACCAAAAATATGTGATTTTCTAGCCTGCTATGGCATGGACCTAATCTCATTCAACATATGAGGGACTATTTTCTTGCCATATCAGCCCAGAAAATCAACAACTTTCATTTTTGGTTGGTGTTAGGACAAGTTGCAACTACAGAAGAGTCAGGTGTCAATTTGGGACAATCGCAGAATTCTTAGTCACTTTCACAAGGCTATAATAGGAGAGATGCTAACGGTCTAATCTGATTTAATGATCTATGCTAAGCTGGAACTAAAGGTCCTACCATCATATTCAGAGAACGGCTAGGTGAACTGAAGAAAGGTAAAACTCAGTCATTCAACTCAAGGAGAGGTGGAAAATAAGGGTATTTCCCAAAATGGTGGAATGACGCTTTAAGCATTGATTTTAATCATTTTTCTTTCTGTTGGTTCCCGTCATCCTAACTCCCCCTCTCCCCCTGGCAGAGCCCCTTGCGGTAACCATGGGACAGATTACCCAGGGTGTCTTGCATCTTGGGCTTTGCTTTGGGTTAGAGTAACAGAGCCTGGATTTGTGTGTGTGTGTGTGTGTGTGTGTGTGTGTGTGTGTGTGTGTGTGTACTTCGTGCGATATATCCTGATTGGGGTGGGTAGCGGATACCAAATAAGCTTCTTGTCAAGGCTGTCAGCAAAATGTCATGCTAAACAGTCATCTTGATGGTCACAGCTCATGGAAATATTACCACTTCATGAATATGTAGTTTCATCACTGAAATCACACCGTTTGCCCTCAAACAGGATAAGCGTCAAACTGCATTCGGCACAAATGCGTCACTCATCTGTGCACTCCTGAGTCACCCAAGGGTGTCTAGTTGTGGGATACAACATAATGATGAATGTATTGTAATTAACTAACCATGTACTAATAGGGAGATTGTTTTTAGTTAGTTTCTAATTCTAGTAAGATTGTTTTGTCTCAATATTAAATTGAAACAGAATGACAAACCTCTTTCACTTGAGCTTTCCTTTGGGTGAAAAAACAGAACCTGGAGTGTGTGTGTATGTGTGTGTGAGAGAGATAACCCAAGTGGGAGTGGTGATGATGGCGGATATCACAGGAGCTTCTAGTCAAGAGAGTCAGCAAAATGTACCAGTATCATAATAAACCAAACTGTCATCTTTTCTCATCAGTCAACTCTTGTCTTCACCTTTTGAATATGTATAGTTTTGTCACTGAAATCACACTTCTTACCCACAAATAGACTCAGTGTCAAATTGCATTCAGCAGAAATGCTTCAGCACAACTCTGCACTCCTGAGTCACCCCAGGGTGTCTAGCTGCATGATGCCTTTAAGAGCATAAGGGTGGTGAATGTATTACTGTAACTAGTCATACACTTCTAGGGAGTGACCTTTCACTTGAGATCTGGATTTGTCTCTGATTCTATTAAGATTCTTTGTCACATCAATTCAGACATCTATTCAGACACATCATAATGATAACACCATCTTTTGCTGGATAAAATGGGGGATATTTGTAATTGACTCTCATAGAGTTAGAGCTACATATGGAATGCAAGTTTAGAAGAAGTAGATTAGGGAACACATTAAGTTAGTAAGCAAAGTGGAGACAACTTCCTGGTCATCGATTGGCTATATTTAGTCTGCTGTTGCATAAAAATGGAAAATGCCTGTCTTCAGCGTTTGAGCCCAGATTCTCGAAACTGCTTACAGCAAGCAGGTTAAAGGAATAGTCCACTTTTTATGAGATTCGGTTATTCACCACCTTCCTGGAGTTACTTAATGTGGATAAAAGCATTTTGGTCTCAGTGTCTGCATTTTCCTAGTCTGATAGGCTACCTCTAATTATAGTTTTAGCTTAGCAAAGGTACTGGAATATAATGTTGCCAAAGAGTTGCTTTGTGGCTACTTTACACTCCAGCGCTTATGCTAAGCTAAAGCTAAAAAAAATTAGCTAAAATTCAGGTTGCCAGACTAGGAAAATGCATGCACTGAAACCAAAATGCTTTTACTCACATATGTAACACCAGGTAAGGGGCTGAATAGCTCAATTTCCTAAAAGGGTGGAGTATTCCTTTAACTTGCTTGTATGGTGTATAAATTGCTAAACTTTCAGGCAAATCACTTTGAGTGCATGGCAGAGTGGAAATGTATAAATGCAGTCAACTACCATTTTCCCATTTACATGACTCTCACAATCACTTTGCACAGGCGGATCTTGTGTTTCCCTTTGAAATGGGTAAACAGCAGGCATTAAAACCGCCCTTAAAATGGTGATGCATTTGCACTTCTGAAGAGTTTCGTTAAGAGTTAAAGGCTTCACTTTGACCGCAAATGTCACCCTGGTCGAGCCTCCGTGAAGGGAAGTCAATCACAAGTTACAAGACCCTAGATCTGCTGAACATCAGTATGGTGGGTTTCACTCCGCACTTTGGTGGGTCTCTTGTTGAAATGACATTGAGTTAACTATGTGGTTGGTATGTGTCATCTCTCTGTATGTGTCACCGCTGTGGTTTGGCTAAGCTACAAAGATGGAGGTATATTTCAGGGGCCTGCAAGAGAAAAGGGAAATGTGGCGTAATCTTTCTCTCTTTTTTCTTTTTCTTTTTCTCTTTTTTTTTAAGTAATGGATTTTGGCTCTCATGGAAGTTGCTAAAGTCTGTTCTCATGCTTTATCTTGATCTACTGTTGCCGAGTGAAATTTGACTTGGGTCAGCCCTATATGTTCCCACGGGGAATACAGGGCTGTGAGAATTTAAAAAGGCTTCAATTTCACCATGTCATCTTTAGAGGACGGACTTTGAGATTTGCACTAGTCAGTGGTGCTAGGCAGATTGTTGACTCATAACACTTGTGTAGCATTCAGTCAATCTCTCCTTCTGACCCACAAGCCCTCCATTTTCCAACAACACTCGCAGATAACATAAATGCTGTCATCTAATGATGCTCTAGCTTGTGTGAAGTGGAAACAAAGTCCCCCAAACATCGAAAGAGGTTTTCTGTGGAAGCACTGACATGAGGGATGATCGCTGATATGTTCCATTCTTCTTGTTACGTAAATGGGCTATCATGAAATTTCTGTTGGTCACAATGATTTGCTCATTTCTTTTTTCTTTTCTTTTTCTTTCGTTTTTTTTGGAAAGAATTAGATTAGTCTGAAAATAACCGCCCCTTGTTCAATACTTCACTTTGTCCATGAAGCCTTGACATTTGTATATTGAAAATCGATTAGGCCTTGCTGTCCGTGTTCAAAAAAAAAAAAAAAAAAGATGCATCAGCCCTTGATCAACACAGCAGATGTAGGTGGCAGCACAAAGTGGAGTCATACGTTAGGTCAGTCTCCAAACCCCCACCATACTATTCTCTCTCCCTCTCTCACTCCCAAGTCACGTGTTGTCTGTCTGCTAATAGACTATTGCAAAATGCTGAAGTGCCCCAAAATGAAGAAGTGGACAAGTCCGAAAAAAAATTCTGGGGTGTTTTATGTAGTTGCATGTTGACCTTTACCTCACATCTAATGGCGCAGACACAAGACTACACACACACACACAAACACACACGCACATACACACACACATAGGCATGCACACAATCAACCTGTCAGTCACACAAACACATACATGCATGGACAAACTCTCTCTCTCTCTCTCTCTCTCTCTCTCTCTCTCTCTCTCTCTCTCCCCACACACACACACACACACACACACACACACACACACACACACACACACACACACACATAGACATGCACCATGCACACAACCATCCTGTCACACAAACAACACAAACACATACATGCATGGACAAACTCTCTCTCTCTCTCTCTCTCTCACACACACACACACACAAACACACACCAAACACACACACGCTCACAGCTGAGTAAAAGTGGTGTGAGTTGAGCAGCTAAGGCCTGTGGTTTGGAGAGGAAAGAGGAGGAGCCCTCTGT
>JAODXP020005396.1:0-48036 GCA_027497455.2 Sardinella longiceps | reverse complement strand
AATGGACACCTGTTCTGATGTCGCACTATTTTCTTTGGTTACTGGGCAAAGCCATTGGTTGTCGCAATGCAATGCAACCAGCAAAGCACATAATTTTGAGAAACATGCCCCAGCTTATTATATTAACAGCTGATTCGGTTGTATATTATGCCTAACATTACCTCTAAAGCCGCTGTATTCACCTTGAGAGTGCCATAACATACAGTATTAAACAGTCTAAAATATGGATAAAACTGAACATACCTTCATCAGCTATACTTGTTTGAAGTGATTTGCTGAATACTTTAGCAATTTCTTCTGCTGTGTCATATGTGTATTCATCTGAAACAAAATATTTTTAATTAGGCCTACATGCAAAATCATTGTGTTGGGGGGGGGGGGGGGGGGATGTTTGTAATAGCATGTGCCTTTGATTCATTTGGAAAACTTTAAACATGGAAAATATCAAATAGATAAAGTGTCTTAAAAAGCCTTCATTTCTACATTTGAGAACTTATTGTATGTTCAAACCCCGAGTAATAAAGGTCAAAGAGTTGCCGAAGAGTCCCAAGAAAAATTGCTTGGCAGAGCAACAAATGTGGCAAAGTGGGCTATGATATTAGGCATTTGAACGTTCTGCTTCTCTAAGCGAGCCACACCGGGAAATCGATATTCTAATAGGTATTTGCCGAACGTAATAGCTCAATACATAGTTTACCAAAGTTTAACTTTCTTTCATCGTTCAAGACGCCCAAGTTTCATCGCCCCGCCCGCCACACCTGCCGCTTGAACTTTAAACAGGTTTGTGTCTGTGTGCGTTTTGTCTCTTACAGTAGCACTCTGGTTCCTGTCCAGTCCACTCTCCACTCTCCTGGCATGTCCGTTCCGTAGACCCAATAAGTGTGAGTCCATCCTCACAGCGGTAGATAACCTTGTCTCCAATGTGGAATTCATTACCTGTCCGACGTGTTCCTGCAGGTATTCCAGGATCAGGGCAGTGATCACCTGAACCACGTAAGAGAGAAAACATTATAAAACATGGTGTTTGATTGTGAGCAAATGTAATCATGCAAGATTACCTTGAATTTATTAAGCTCAGTTGATGTCTTCCAATGCTAATAACGGTATTTGCACTATATCAGATAGATGGATAG
Organism: Sardinella longiceps; assembly: GCA_027497455.2. NCBI lineage: Eukaryota > Metazoa > Chordata > Actinopteri > Clupeiformes > Clupeidae > Sardinella > Sardinella longiceps. Next base: position 46,903 of record JAODXP020005396.1, on the reverse strand, counting down.
ATACTTAAAGAGGTTTGATGATGCTATCCAGAACCAAACAAAGCAGTTTTAAAATGTTCTGCCAATAATTCTCCGTGTAGAATTGTGTAGTGGATGGAGAACGCCACTATCAAAATGTATTGACAGTTGAATGGGCTGCAGGGTACAAATCACCAAATAAAATAGCAAGCTCTAGCCAAGTCAGGTGATGTAGCCTGCCTACTAACCAAAACCTACAAGGTTCGACGCTCCTTCTGATATTACAAGTGCATTATTTACAACTACGAGCTCACAAAGGGGCACATTTTACTCTGGAACATGTCATTTAGCAATCCCAATGTTTTTAAGCAATATTTATAAAGGTACAAAAAATAGCAAACATAGAATTTTTACCTACATCCTGTCAAGTGGGGGCTTAAAAAATGAGTTGATGTTGGAATATAGAAACTAGGCCAGCGTGTGAAATATCAGGGGGTATCACAATACTACACATAATACTTTGCTTTCTTTAGTTCTTCACTTGTATTTAAAGTAATGAGGGGACAAAATTCAAATCTGGCCTAGGGCAAGAGGCTAGAACCGCCCCTGGTTAGAATAAGTCACTAATTTACTAATCAACTCACTGTTGCGGCTGCATATCGGTGTGCTTCCACTCCACTTTCCGTTGGCATTGCAGACACGAGTAGCAGGCCCAGTGAGTTTGTAGTCAGAATAGCACTCATATGTTGTTGTGTCATTCCACTGGTATTTGTCCTGCGATGGGAACACTGAGCCATGCCGGAATTCACGTGGGTCAGGACACCTTACAGCTGTAGGGGTAGAGAGGTTCAAAGGGCATTGACTAGGAAAGAGTGAGGTAATAGGAGAGAGCAAACATCCCAAGTGGTCTACACTGCATTAGTCCTGAAGTATTTTTGCAGATGGACATCTTAACAGAAGATCTCTCTCAACATTAAATAATTTCATTATTAAAACTAGCAAAGCGCTCAGAGAGCGCAGACATCCGCCAAGGCAATGTGGTCACAGACACAATATAAATTCCAGATCATGTTCTGGATCACCGATCACCACCAAATTCGAATCAGTTCTTGCTTGTCCCAGTATACACATTGTCTGATTCTGATTCTGATTGTCTGATTTCATCCAAATCCGTGCAGTACTTTTCCAGTTATCCTGCTGACAGACAAACAAACAAACAGATAGACAAACCAACCAGGTTTCCTCAGCACAGAAAGATGTTAGACTGCAAAACATCCACCAAAGCAGGGTCATTGATGCAATGCAAATTCCAGAGGATGTTCCAGATCACCACCAACATTTCATTAAGTTTCTTGTGTCTGTTGCTTAAAAAAACTGTTCAGAACTATTTGAGCTATTTTGCGCAGATAGACATACCAGTGCCGAAAACATAACCTTGGTGGGGGTAAAAAAAAAAAAAAAAGCCTCAACCCAAGCCTGGTCAAAACCAGCCCCTTGATCTACACTTTGCATCGTATGAGTGTCTGGGAGTCTATTGAGAAACGATTGCTTGCTGGAAGTGTTTAATAAAACAAAGATTTGATCAGCCCTTAACGGATTGCCTATCACTTTGCATTTTCAAAGTTGACCAGGGCTGCATTTCCCAAACGTAGTTACGATGATCTTAAGCCTAAGTAGTTCGCAGGTTCGCACGTAAGACCATCTTAACACTTAAGGACCATTTCCCGAAACGTTCGTTGCTTAAGATCATTCGTGAGATCACTCGCAGATCTTCGTGTGATCCAGAGTAATCGTAGACCGCTAAGATGATCTTAACCAGAAAGAATTAGGCTACTCAGTGGAGACATCTACAGGATATGAGGTGAAAACAGGCCAAGTAGGCCTACGCCATCAGCTTTGACAGTTTCGTTGTACAAAGATAGAAAATAGTGAAAAATAACAAATTATTGTTGAGTGTTAATACATTGCCATAAGAATTTTAGCCTATATCCTGAAGAAAAGCTGGGCATGTTGTGGGCACTTCATTGAGTGCTTCAGTGGATGTCAAATGAAAAAAAAGTTTTAGGTTTTCCCAAAGCGCAAGTTAATTTGTATGGCGGGCACAGCGGGGACGCAGATGTCCCTGTCTCCTTCTCTCTTCCTCTCTCGCGCAGGAAGCACCAAAATACACTGTTGCCTATTTTTTAAACATTAACTAAAATGTTCTGTAAATCTGAGCTACATCAGTGTGCCGACCGTTTCTTATTTTTACGTTTTTCCATAATTGTCCAGCACCTGCGCTGGATGTGCACACTACTCCACTACACTTGTGGGGAAATTGTCATTTTTCATCATCTTAAGACATGATATATATCACCTCGCTATTTCAAACATGACTTAGAAGTTGGCGTGGAATTAATTTGGGGGAAAAGACCTACACACGAGAGAAACGTTGGATTTTATTATTATTATTTATTTAATTGAATGAAACAGGGTGTACCAGAGAAGCTCTCCAGTAAAACACATATGATAACGGTGAGTATTAGTAGCAGGCTACAATATTGTCATTGATTTTAAATAATGTAGCAACTAGCATCAAAAAACACATTATTTGATGTAATTGATTTATCCTACCCATCTCCACTGGGTGAATCAGCACCACGGCATTGAACAGCGCACGCCTTAAGAAGCTTCTTAACGCGCGTGAACTTTCGTAAGTGCATGTTTGGGAAATGCGTGTAGAGGAAATTAAGAATCTTCGTAACATCACTCGTTCGCTCATTCGTAGCCACTAAGATCAATCGTTATCAGGAAATGCAGCCCAGAACGTGATCCATCCTAAGTGAACAAGGCCAATGGCCAGCCCAACTGAGTACTGAAGGGAGATGAGAATCGAGTCTAATTAGATAGGAAGGCCACCTCAACCCTCACCCTAACCCTAAATTAGTGGGGGTAGTTTCTTGAGGGCAACATTGTCTAGAAGGCACCATTGAGGACAAAAAGACCAAAGACTGACTACTAGCAAACCCGGAGCATTGGCATCCTTCTGAGTCTCTTACGTTTGCACTGGAGTCCTGGTCTTGTGGGTCTGGAACGCCTTGGAAGTGGATCCCACTCTCCATTACTCTGGCAGGTTCGACTTCTAACAGAGGAAAAGTAACCGACAGGAGACAGACAGTAGTAGGTGAGAACACTGCCAGCCTCAAAGCCTTTACTTAGAGTGTAGCCTCCACCATCTATAGCCAGGTTCTTATCTGAGCAATCTGCTCTTGTACCTATAGAGGAGAGAAGAGAATGAAAGGAGGGAAAAGGGAGCGAATTAAGAATGACTCTATTAATTAAACTATTAGTTACACACACAACAACACTGGTCCAAATGTAGTCATTTAAATAATATTTTATACACCGCAATAGTAGTACATGTACCTATACTAACTACTTATACAACACTGGCCTCACTGAAGACGGTTCTCTTCATTTTTACAACCACACGATCCTTACACACCCAAAATTACCACTTGGCAACTTGTAACATTAATGACTAATGGATTGTAGTACTAATTGGTAATACTGATTTGTAAAATATGTTATAATAGCATGAAGTTCATGAGAGAAATTTGGGGAAGTTGTATTTAACTGAAACACACATGCACACACACACACACACACACAGACAGACATTCTGATGTAATTTTTCTTCTATCAAAACTTACCCTGGGCAAGAGAAGAAACGATGACCAGGGTCAGGAGATAAGTCCACAAAACTGTTCTGCCCATGCTGAGGCAGCATCTGCACGACTAGCTTTCAAATCAGTCAAATGGTACTACAGAATCTGTGTTTGATTAACTGTGTCTGTGATCCTGCGATCACACTGGTCACAGTTAGCAAACAAGCCAGCTCTGTTTGCACCATTGTGTAATGGTGATGTTAAAAATGCTAAATATCTCTCACCTAACAATGAATGTTGCACAATGTTGCACAATGTTGCACAAGAGGGATTTAGGTATAAAAGAAAGTAGAAAATACATATATATTGCCACAAAGGCAATAGTTAAAATGTTATAATAACTGCATCACGTAAAACCAGCCCAATTCCATCATTTCTGAACCTACTTTCTACTGTACCCCAAACATGAATTAAATGCTTAATTGAACACTTTTTTCATTACAGATTTTAAAGAAATCTGTAAACCCACAAAACATAATTCAATAAATTAAAGGCTCATTTAGTAACAAATGATGGCATTCCTTCTGGGGGATATCCAGTCGTGTTGTACACTGCAAATCACCTGCTTGAGGGTGAGCATACAAAACAGAGAACAAAGTGCTTGAGAACAAAGTGAGAATAGCCCGGTAATAACTAGCCTGACACTTTTCTTTGTACAAGGGTCTGGGATTACAGCCAATGACCTCTTTTGCATCAGGCACATTGACCTCGAGCCAATCAAGCAACTTAAAGAATGCATCGTGAGAATGCTTTGGAACCCTAATTATACTAAGTGTAGGGCTACTTTGAGCCTTAATATGGCTTAAAACAGCAATTCTGCTTCTAATACTTAACTTTATGCCCCCTGATAGCTACCACTAGTAAGTGGTTTTTTTGGCCTGCAAGAGCTTCTCACAATTCTGCTTCCTGGCAATTGTTAGACTTTCGGTTGATTTCTTGTAAAGTGGATATTGCAAAAGGGTTTTGGCCACTAACTGCCATTTCAAGAATATTGCAAAATTTTCCACCATTGCGCAATCAGTAATGTGCTCAAGCAATGGGTCTCATTCACCAACCATTGTCACGAAATAATTTGTTTTTAAAATCTCACTTGTAAAGCTTTTAAGAAGATTTGCATTCATCAACATAGGTTTCCAAATGGGACAGTGTAAACACTGCATAAAAACACTATTTGCCTTTATAGGCAAATAAAAGAGTCATCAGCTGAACTCAACTGAATGTGTCATGGTTAATTATTAATTATTGTACCCTGTTTAGTGTTAGCTCAGGTTCAGCATTGTAGATGCATCTCACTTTTGTTCTTAACCAATCAACAGCACAATGTGATCTTAAACTACATGGCTATGGACTGATGGACACTGGATTTTTTGTTTACAACACGGAACAGAAGCCATAATTAAAGACATATTGCTGCGATTATAATATGTGCATTATTATTCCGATTGCATTTGTAAACCTGCTCACTGTGCGGAAGCATGCCACTCTGACACATTTTAATTTGCTCAGTCCTGACAAAAATTAGAGGGAACATTGGCGTTGCATATTCTGGTCGACTTCTAGATTTTAGACAGCGGTGGTGGTGATGTGGGGGTAGGGGGGCCCAAATGAAATTCTTCCCCATTTGGGCTTGGGCCGGCCGTGCTTGAACTTGTAACCAAAGGGTGGCCGATCATGCCCTCACAGTATGGTAGTACAAGTAAATTACAGTATCCTACGTGTGAAAAAAGAGGAAACTTGTTGAAAGGGGAAAGTGTTGACATGTCACACTGATTCAGCAGTTCATGAAAAGTAGAGGAGCAGATTAGAAAAAAACTTACGCTGTTAAATTTATAGTACTGTTATGGAGTCTGCACACCAGCCCTGACAGCATTGTGGAGCACTTTTGAATTCGACTATTTTCATTAGCCTTCATACAGCGAAAGAGTGGTGTGTGGGTATTGAAAAGAATTAAATAGAATTTTGGAAGCATGTGCTCTGTAATTTGTCAGAGCCAGTGTGCAGATGCTCTAAGTAAATGTAATATACCTAAAGTAGTCTAGTCCACAACAAAAATGGTTAAGTTAAATCACAAGTGTAATAAGGTTGACATAAAGTTCAGGTCTGGAGACTACCTACTCAATTCAGAATTCTGTCAGAAGTTTTCTTTGAATAGTGCTGGCATTGTATTCATTATTTATTTGTACTTAGAATTGTCCCCAATCAAGTGCTGTCGAAAAGGTATACATGTAGCATGGCTTTATAAATCTTGTCATAGGCATCCTTCTTCTTACCTCACTCACGTCAGATGTAGCACTACGCGCGTTCATCTGATATTCAGCGATAGACGAATTATTTCAGGAGCCAGAAATCCTTGAATCTAACTGGGCAAACGGCTTGTCCATCAATTTAATTGACGTACACTGCAGCCAACCACATCGAAACTAACCGAAGACGCTCGTTACGTTTGTTGGATTGGTTGGATTCAAAACAGTTGCTTCTTCGCTACGTCACACCCTCTACAGCAGCCAGCGGCCCTGATTGGTCCGGTTAGAGAATAATGGCTTGAAATCTCTCTGATTCAATTCAATTCAATTTTATTTGTATAGCGCACAAATACAGTACATTGTCTCACGGCGCTTTACAGACAGTACGGGAAGCATCCATGAGAATCAGGGGCAAGGAAAAACTCCCTCGCTTTGTAAATAATTTGTTATGTAGGAAGAAACCTTGGGCAGATCCACGCCTCATGGACTCAGCCTACCTGCCTGGGGCCTAATAAAGTATCCGTAAAGTCTGATGCATAGATTGACCATGGTTAACACAAAACAGTATGAGTACTGAATGTAGTCAGAGATGATATACACATAGTTTGTGTGACAGTCAGGGCCAAGGGATGGAGTCAGTAGTTGGAGTGTGGGATTAGTCAGTAATTGGAGTGGGATCAGAGTTCATTGGGTGTTGGTCGCCATCTAAGTAGTGGTCATCAGGGGGCCATCAGGCCAGTTCCATCAGGGCCTCAGAGAAAAGGGGGGGATGGTCCTGGTGTGTGGCTCCGGGGGGGGGGGGGTTGATCAGCATCCGTAGTGGGGTAGGGTTGGTGGCAGGGAGGTTCATCACTCAGCCAGTGCGTCGGGGCAGCATCCGTAGTGGGGTAGGGTTGGTGGCAGGGAGGTTCATCACTCAGCCAGTGCGTCGGGGCAGAGGAGGCAAGAGAGACAAAAGAAGCAGAAACAAGAGGGTTAGGCCAATCTAGGAGGATATCACTTCATGATATGTGTCATATAATCTAGCTAGAGTGATGAGAGAGAGAGAGAGAGAGAGGAGAAAGAGGGTTGTACAGGATGGCAAGTGTGCAGAAGGTGGCAGCACTAGGCTATCGCAGCATAACTAAGGTATGGTACATGGCATCTCACCAACCCAGAAGGGGGTGGTCAGTGGCCGCCTTGGAAAACCAGCAGAGGTAGCCCTCCCAGGAAAGCCCAAGAGGAGTGGTGATATGCCATGGCCCACTCCTAATTATAGGAAATGTCAAAAAGGAAGGTTTTAAGTCTAGACTTAAAGGTATTGAGAGTGTCCGCTGCGCGAATGTAGGGAGGAATAGAATTCCATAGAAGAGGTGCTCGATAGGCAAAAGCTCTTCCTCCAATTGTACTTTTAGATATGGTCACTTTTTCAAGGAGGCCAGCATTTTGAGATCTCAGAGGTCTTGCTGGATGGTATGGAACAAGTAAATCTGTAATATACGCAGGAGCTAAGCCATTAAGTGCCTTATACGTCATGAGAAGGATTTTGAAGTCAATTCGACTTTTGACAGGAAGCCAGTGTAGAGATGCTAGAATGGGAGAAATATGTTCATATTTCTTAGTTCTAGTGAGTGTTCTAGCTGCTGCATTTTGGATTAGCTGTAGACTTTTAATGCAGGTGTTACTGCACCCTGAGAACAGAGCATTGCAGTAGTCGAGTCTGGAGGTAACAAATGCATGTATAAGTTTTTCAGCATCCTCAAAGGACAGGAACTTCCTAACCTTAGCAATGTTTCTAAGGTGAAAAAATGATGTTTTAGAAATGTGCTTTACATGGCTATTCAAGGACAGGTCTTGATCAATAATTACCCCCAGATTTTTCACTTGTGAGCTAAATGAGAGTGTAGGACTGCTAAGTGAGCTATGATGGTGAAGCGAGGTGTCCTTCAGTTGTTTAGAGGCAATCATCATAACTTCAGTTTTATCTGAGTTCAAGCATAAGAAATTTTTTGACATCCAAACTTTAATATCTTCAAGACAGGCATTGAGTTTGGTTGTTGCAGTGCAGTCGCTAGGCTTCATAGAGAGATAAAGCTGTGTATCATCTGCGTATGAGTGAAATGCAATGCCATGTTTCCTAATGATTTCACCCAGAGGTAGCATATAGAGAGAGAATAGTAGGGGGCCCAGTACTGAGCCTTGCGGAACGCCATATTTAACTTTAGCATGACAAGATGAGACGTTGTGGGCATGTACAAATTGGTATCGATCAGTGAGGTAGGATTTGAACCAAGCTAATGCTGAATTTCTAATGCCTATCGTATGTTCGAGTCTGTGTAGTAGGATATTGTGGTCAATGGTGTCAAAAGCTGCACTAAGATCAAGTAAAATTAATATGGATATATTACCATTGTCCATGGAAAGAAGGAGGTCGTTGAAGACTTTAACTAAGGCCGTTTCAGTGCTGTGATTAGCTCTAAATCCTGATTGGAAGACTTCCTGGATTTTGTTTTCGTCTAGGAAGCGACAAATTTGTTTGAACACAATTTTTTCTAGAATTTTGGATATAAAAGGAAGGTTGGATATAGGTCTGTAATTAGCCAGAACATCAGGGTCAAGGTTTGGTTTTTTAATCAATGGTTTAATGACTGATGTCTTGAAAGTAGTTGGTACATGTCCCGCTAGGAGTGAGCTATTGATAATTTCAAGTAATGTCTCAGCTAGAGGTGTAAAGGCTGCCTTGAGGAGGTGAGTAGGAATAGGATCAAGTAGGCATGTTGACGCCTTCGCTTTGGTAATGAGACAAGAAATTTCTAATATATCAGTGGGCATAAAGGAGTCAAGGTATGCTACGGGTTGGCTACAGCTATCAGTAGTTAGTAGAGAGGCTGTAGGCATGTTGCTAATTTTAAGTCGTATGGTTTGAATTTTTTCATTGAAAAAATTCAGGAAGTCGTCACTGCTGAGGTGACTTGGAATGGACTGAGTTACTTCAGTCTTACTTTTTGTCAAATTTGATATAGTGTTGAAGAGGAATTTTGGATCGTCTTTGTGTTCATGTATAAGCGAGGAATAATAAGCTGTTTTAGCATTGTTCAGTGCAGTCTTGTATTCTTTCAGGCTCTCTCTCCAGGCAATGTGAAATACTTCGAGTTTAGTGTTGAGCCATTTCCTTTCTAGTCTGCGAGCAGCCTGTTTTAATGTACGTGTATGTGTGGTGTACCAAGGGGCAGTTTTTTCTACCTTCCTTGTTTTCTTTTTAAGTGGAGCAATTAAGTCAAGTGTTGAGTGTAATGTGTTCATAACATGATCAGTAAATTGGTCGATATGTGTTGGTGATGGGATAGGACTATCATAGCGTGTTGGTGTAAGGTCAGGAATTTTTTCAATGAAATCGTCAGTGGTTTTAGGCGTTATGCCTCTAGTGTAGTAGTGGGTCACATTTTGCGCTACATGGTCGACTGGTATTTCTAGAGTAATAAGGTAATGGTCAGTCAATGTTGGTTGGGGTGCAATTGTAAGTTGTTCTACTTGAGTACCGTAAGTTAGTACAAGGTCAATAGTGTGGTTGTCTTTATGTGTAGGTGCATTTACATTTTGACAGAAGCCAATGTGCTCAATCAGAGATTGGAATGCAGCTGTCAGGCTGTTGTGTGCAACATCCATGTGAATATTAAAATCGCCCAAGATGACTATTGTATCTGATTTAACAACTAATGTGGATATAAAGTCAGAGAATTCAGTTAGGAATTCAGTGTATGGCCCTGGAGGTCTATACAATGTTACAATAGTTAATGGCTTAGCTCCAGGCTGAATAAGGTTGAGGACGAGTACCTCGAAAGAATTGAACTTATGTTCGAGCTTGGGAGCCATTCTGCAGCTAGAATTGTAGATAGTGGCTACCCCACCTCCACGCCCGCGTTGGCGCGGTGTGTGGAAGTTTGAATGACTGGGGGGAGTGGCTTCATTTAGCGATAGGTATTCGTCTGGTTTTAGCCAGGTTTCAGTGAGGCAAAGTATGTCAATATGATTATCAGTAATGAGTTCGTTTACTAGCGTCGATTTTGACGAGAGTGAGCGAGTATTCAACAAGCCAAACTTCAATTTTGACTGTTGGCTATGCTTATAGTTTGCTTCTGGTTTTATGTGTATGAGGTTACTATGGTTAATGCCTCTATATCTCGTGGACACTCTCCCTAAGGGGACCTGACTGCTGCTAATAGGGAGTTTAAGCAAGCACGGTTTTCCACGACGGCGACGGCCGCCGGAAATCAATCTGCGCTCCACTGATCGAGACTTCAGCCGTACTGCCGGCTCTGTTTGCCGTAGTGAGTTGATCTGCAACGTGGAAAGAAGCAATCTCCCGTATTCTCGACTACGCGAGGTTCTTGAATGATCTATAGTGCGCGAAATATAATTATAAACAGCAAAAAAGAAAATAAATAATAGTTTCCTTCTTTCATAACGTTCTAGAGCATAATATTTCATTCCAGAAAGTCTGTTAATCTAAGCAAACATTTTACATAAGGCAAAATTGATAGTTTTTTTTTTTTTCCAAAAGAGAAACACATTTTTGCATTCACCTCTAGCTCTCTTGAAATACATTTTGGAAAGAAATGCACGGGATGCACCTTTATTCCATTCATTTTAATCTGTCATTTGCCACATGGTAGATGTAAACATCAGCACAGGTGTGTTAATCAGAGAGCTCTTGCCGTAGCAGCGGCAACTTGCTTAATGATTACTATGGATTCGACGGCGACTGAAACCAGTGGGAGGAGGGATCAATTTCCGGGTACCGTCGCCGTCGGGAAAACCGTGCATGCTTAAAGTCCCTAATATCACGGCGACGCGGCAGGGAACTGTGTAAGACAGTAATCCTGCCACCTGAACCAAACTCTGGTATATCAGGAACATGCCGCGGTTAGATGCTGGTCGATGTTCCTAGAAAGGAGACCGGTTCCCTTCCGCGAGGGATGGAGACCGTCTCGATTCATAAGTTCAGGTTTTCCCCAGAATGACCTATGGTTGTCAATAAACCCCACTTTATTATCGGCACACCATTTAGACAGCCATCGGTTCAGGTCGGAAATTCTGCTGCTTATTTCCTCCCCGAGGTTAAGAGGTAGGGGACCAGAGAAAGTTACAGAGTCAGACATCGTTTGTGCCAACCCACACAGGGACATAAAACTCATTTTGGTGATCTCCGACTGTCTAAGCCGAACATCGTTAGCACCGGTGTGGATAACAATACGAGAGTACCTAACATTACGTTTAGCCACCAGTACTTTTAAATAGGATTCGATGTCGCTAGCTCTGGCCCCTGAGATTGAAGTGACTATAGCCGAGGGCGTTGCTAGCTTCACATATCTGACTGACGACCCGCCAATCACCAGAGTTTTATGGTTGGTAGAGTTACTCGGTGAGTCACTCAGAGGACCAAATTGGTTAGATAGGTGAAGCGGTGGTGGTTGGAGTGCAATGGGGTTTATTTTGCCGGCTCTTCTGCGCCTATCCGTGACAAAACGACCCTGATCCCGCTGCGGGGGAGAAGCTGCCGGCTCGCTAGCTAGTTCTAGCTCTCTAGGGGATGAGCTCGCAACTGGTGCATCCACACTTACTAAGGGGGCTGAGTTGCTAACTGGCACTAGCTTGTCTGCCGTGTGAATGCGGTCTTCTAGCCTAATGGTGTCGGCTAACGTGTGGAAGCGGGCTTCCAGCACCGATAGCCTTGCCTCCATGCTAGCTAGTTTCCTACAGTTGTTACAAGTATCGGTACCACTAAAGGAGGCTGACGAGTAACTAAACATTTGACATCCCGGACAACGGATAGGGGTAGAGGAGGAAGGAGAGGACATGGTGCAGACAGAACAAGTTGTAAGGACAGTAATTAAATCTAGCGTTAAGTTAAGGGCTAAAATATGGTAGATTTAGGATGAAAACTGTGAGCTAAGGACTAGCGTGGCACTAGCGTGTCAATCTGAGTCTGAATGAGAGAGGAAATGACGTAGCACGCTTACCGTAGTGACCGTAGAGCAGGACACAAGGTTGTTGTAATACAAAGTTGATAGGCTTCAACATCAGATTGTTGCGCGGAAGTGCCTTACGAAAGTTACGTAGCGCATGATCTGACGTGAGTGAGGTAATCCTTCTTCATTGTCCCTTCCAATCTATAAAAATCTCTCATTTTACAACTGCCAAAGCATGCCTGATGACATTCAACTATCTATTTAAATTGACAACTTAATAAACTACAAGTGCACTTCCAAAGTTCTCAATGCCTCATTTCAAATGTCAAGACTCAGAAGTCTACTAATGAAATATGGAGCTACTTTGAGCCTCCTTCATGGAATCGAATAAGGCTTTATTTGCATGCTAGCTCGGTGCCCCACACACTTCCATTCTAAGCTTGGTGGTAGCGGATCAGCCATTAGTGCTGTATTTCTGAATGCGGCGTTCAAACAGAGGTGGGCTATTCTATAAAAGGTCATACTTTTGTCATGTTTCAACATAGTAACAACTAAACAGTAATCATAATGGTTGTAATCTCACTTGAGTCTTCCACTGAGTGGTCATGTTGCCAATGTTAAGATCAACTGTATGACCCCAGAACAATAAACATGGCTACATGCATTCCAGGGTTTATATAAAATGCCCATCCAAAAACTAATTGCAATATAATTTTTATTGATAAGTTTACATCAACACAATACTATGTGATGGACACATAAAAGCATTGTAATGCACAGCATGTCTCTGAAATAAATCTGTATAGTTTTCTAAATTAAAAATCCAAATGTAAACAACTTGTATTCATGTTGTGATCAGATTTTAGTCCACAAACATTAACTCATCCTTCAGGTATTTCTTTAAGAACTCTTGTACTTTAAAGAGGCTGATGTGGTAGTCTCTGTGCTCTCCATTAGACATTTCATTGCCACCCGTGCAAACATCAGTCACACCCCAACTGATGACACCGACCTCCAGGAAAAAAAGAACAGTCAAAATTGTGCAAAATTTCACCTTAGAATTTTAAGCATGGGTGACTATTCTGTGACTACAGATATTAAATAAAAGACCCTTTCCATCTCCCTCCCAAAATACACAAAGACAAACGCACTCACTCACTCACTCACTCACTCTCACTCTCACTCTCATACATGCATATACAAAGAAGACACACAAACACACCTGAGCCTTTAGTTTAAAAACTGAACTGAAAAAACGTTAATTCTCCTTACCTGTATTGACCTATGATTTCTCTCAAGAAACAATGCACCACCAGCAGATCCTGGAAACAAATGGCCCTTAGATTAATGAATTTCATTGAATGTATAATTAACATCTATACAGACATCACATATATCAACTAGGTTTACAATTTACATGTAATTCCTTTGATAATAATTCACATTATATCCCCATTGTGGAAGACTTTTACCTATAGCTAATAACATCAAAACACTTTCCAATTTGACAAAACAAAGCCGCTGTTTCAATAAACAACTTAAAGAAGAAGTCATTAAGTTCCAGTTGTGGCATCTATGGGACTAAGGGCCCCATCATGCACACGGTGACCATGCTTTTGCGCCTGGCGCAAGATGTCATTGCAAGATGATGATGAAGATGTCATTCTGTGGAAGCGTATTGTTCATTTTAATGTCAAGAAATTCACGTTGTCTATATACGTAGCATAAGCGCCCTCGTCAGTGAAAAAAACAGGTGTGCTATTTTATGGGCGCACAAGGCAATAGGAAATGCAGTCCTCGTTCCAGCATAACAACGAAGGCCACAACATTAATTACTACAATCGGAAAATCATTATGATATCCAGGAAGATTTATTAAACTGCAACAGAAAGATACAAGAGGGGGAGACGTTGAAGGGAGAATCAAGTTTACTTTCAGTTTCTCTGCTGACATTGAATGAATATTCCGAGATATCGAGGACTAAATCAGTTTCATCTGTGTCTTGTGCAGCCTGTAGACACCCATTTAATATTAATAATAATACCCATTCTGCTCATTGACCACATAATTCCACATGGAGGATTATCGGCAGAAACGTTTAGTAACAGCTTCATTTAATTATTACCCCACTAGATGATACAACTGGAACTTGCATAGGGAACCTTTAAAGTCCTTTATCAAATTCAGAGATCATGGAATACTGAAAGTTGTTGCTAGGCTATTGCTAGGGTGGATATGCTCGTTCCAATGCTGGTTGCTACATTGATCATGTTGGTTGCTATGTTCAACCCTCTGTCAAAATTGACTTTGCACACCTTTACAAGCTGCATCGTCCGTCTGTGGGTCAATCCCTCCAGTACACAGGAATCTTTCCGTCACAAGGTCTTGGTAGTCAACACGACTGGATAGGCCTTTTATTGCATTTATTGCCTTTTCAAAGCAGGACGTCACCTACAAATGAACAAAACAATGTTAGGGATATAAATCATGTGTAAACCTTTTACATTTATAGAAGGGACAATCACACATGAACTCACATGCCCTCTTTGCTTGATTAATGCATGTTTCATCTTCCTTCTAGGTGATACGAACAATGCTGCAACATGGTCTTTGTTCAACAATATCATCTCTGATGGAGAGGGGGAAAAAAATTCTTTTAGCCCAAAAGATATTGTGTCAAATACACATTTGCTTGGCCAAATACAGTACATTACATATTCCACATTTGCTTGGCCAACTTCATATTGTTTCAAATAATAATTTTCTTTGCCCAATACTGTATATATTCCACTTTATAGTTTACAATGTAGACTACTGTAGTTGTGTCAATAATTATGGAAGATGCTGTAGCCTACTCACCATGTTGTGCACAACTGACATCAGCACTGAAGAGTTTTAAAGCAGCACTCGTTTGTGTTGTGCAGGGAATGCAGATCGGTCTAGGAGATGGAGAAAGAATTGAGAGCAAGAGAGAACATTACATTATATTAACAACACTCGTTTGTGTTGTGCAGGGAATGCAGATCGGTCTAGGAGATGGAGAAAGAATTGAGAGCAAGAGAGAACATTACATTATATTAACAACCCTGTACAGTTATTAGTAGGAATATAACCATACACCGCCTACTGGCAACATTTCGATATGTCTATGTTAGGTTTTACATCTATTAGATGAATAATGAATTGTGATATGTTTTTATTTTTATTTAAGCTATTTTCTGTTGGCCCACTAAGAGAGCCATAGCATCTGTCATACTCTCTCCATAATGTACAAAGTATATCCAATATTCAAGAGGTTATCTATAAAATAAATATTCATTGACTCTTGAAATTATGTTGAGTTGATGACATTCACCGAGATTCATTCATTCATTCATTGATGACATTCATTCAAGAACCATTTGCCTGTAGCATCCTTTGTCATAATAGTCAAATAAAGTTAAGTGTTGTGTGGTCTTCACCGTTCCTGGTCAGTACTAATCAGAGATGCTTGAGGTCAGTTGAAGCTCTTTGATTATGATCTGCTAAGTTGTGGCATATATGCTTTTCAAAAATGGACACCTGGCTCACTGGTGCCTACCATCATTATAGGAACCATGAAACTACGAGAGAGGTGTTCCTCAAAATGATAGTCCATATGTTACGATGTACATAGCAACCACGTACCTGTTTCTCCAAATCATGGTTCCTGCGCTATATCGTAAACAACATTGTAACCTGATCCGTACCTACGAGACCTCTTCCCCACCCGTAACAAGCTAGTATCTTACTAGAAGACTATGGCAAGCCGAATGAGCATTTATTCAGATATCTTGATATCAGGCATAATTTTCATGTACATGCAAACCATTTCTGTCCACTAGTTAACTAGTGAATCATTTAACTAGTTAACTAGTGAGGGCCAAAATTCCGACTAGTTAACTAGTAAGGACAAAAATCCTCACTAGTTAAAGACGTTAGGTCTCGGGTGGCGTAGCCAATCTACATGTCCAAGTTCCACTTTGCCACATATCTATTCCAAAATCATGCTCTTTTACTGTTCAGTAGATTTATTGAATCGTTTACAATTGTTTGTAATGGAAGAAAGGAAAATTATTAAAATATTTTGGGGACTGACCTGGTGTAAGCAGAGATGTAAACTGTCTCTTTAAGTTCAATAAGAGCCACATCATAGTCATAAAATTCAGGTATTCCTTTGTCTCTTTTTTTCAAGGATATATTATATTTTTCGTGTAGAATGAAGTTTTTCACCACTAGAAGACAAGCAGGAGACAAAAGTTACATAAAGTTCATAAAGTTGTTTGCACACCATAAAGCTGAGCATACACTCTACATCAGTAGCCTATACAATAAATAGAAATAGGAACCTGGGGTTGGACCAGAGCTGAGTTTTACATAGACATCCTGTGGTGTATCTCCAAATTTGAAGCAGTGGGCAGCAGTCAAGATAAAGCGGGGACTGATAAGTGAACCCAAACATTTGGAGGCAGGTCCATCTTCATGCTGAGGAGATAGTGCAGATAGATAAGTACAAATATTTTTATAGTGTGTGATTCACCGGAGTATGTAAACTAAAGAGACTTCCATTAAGACTTAGGGCCCTATTTTGACGACGCAAAGTCAACTGTTGTTTGGCGGATGGCGCATATGGTTTTGGGGGCGTGTCGGTGGCTTTTTGCTATTTTCACAGCGCAGAAAATGAACTTCGCGCCGGCGCAAAGTCCAAAAAGGTTGGACTTAGGATGCCTAATTAATCATGGGTGTGTTATGGGTGTAACACAGGCATAACCAATGACAGATCAATCTCTCATTGCCTTTAAGAACGAACAGCGCAAAGCGCCTGGTCAATTGCTATCACACCAGCTGATCTCCTCCTTGGGCATTTAAAGAAATTAAAATATTGAATACCGAGCAAGCTCACACGTAGGGTCTAGTCATAGTTAGAGCCGTAATGGGTATGGTAATATTAAATTGATGTCTACAGGCTGCACAAGACACGAAGGAAGCTGATTTAGTCCAGATAGATATCTCGGAATATTCATTCGAAAGCGAAAGTAAACTTGATTCTCCATTTGTCCCCCCTTCTTATATCCTCACTCGTTTTCTGTTACAGGCTAATAAATTGTGGTTAACCACATCTTCCTGAGCATCATAATGATTTTCCGATTGTAATAATTATTGTTGTGACCGTCATTGTTATGCTGGAACAAGGACTGCATTACCTATTGCGTTGTGCGTCCATAAAATAGCATTTCAGGAATGCGTGACTGACGAATGACCAGGTTTTTTCCAGTCACTGGCGGATCCCTTTCTGCGTCTGCATAATAGCATCTTTTGCGCTTCGCGCCTAGCCACACCTTCGACACACCTCCGAGGACGCAAAGTCACTTGCTAGTTAGACAACGTGAATTACTTGACAGAAAAACGAACCATGCGCTCGCACAAAATAGCAATGACAGCTTGCGCGAGTCGCGAAGGCATGGTGCGCCGCCTGCAAGATAGGGCCCATAAGGTTAGACTAGACTAAGATTAGGATCCACATAACTGTGTCACATCTTTGTAATCGTTTCATATAAAAGTTTCTGAATTTACATGTATGAATTATTGAGCACTGCATGTGTGAATTTTCTTGACGGTGGGCAGCATGCCTCTATTTGCCTTGGCCATTTTGACTTGACTTTTGCAAACTCTTCACAAAGTTTACAATTATTTTCGAAAAACATACTGACCCTAATTTGAATTTCAGCCAGCCATGGTTGTTTCCTTTTATCAGGATAGTTATCACGAAATTTGTAGTCCTTGTGGAGTCCACACAAACCAACACTGGTGCTCTCATCTATAGATAAAAAAAACCATCAAAACTTAGTAAAAACATTGTGAAATGCAGCCATGGAAATTCTGTGACTTGCAAGGAGTTAATGTACTATTCAATGAGACTTTCCTTAACTGTTTACTGGCACATTCATGTTTGTGTGTATCACATAGATTTCATATCACATAGATTTCGCCTTACTTAATTAGCATCACTTTGTGTGATCACATAGATCAGTGGTTCTCAAACTTTTTCTGTCATTCCCCACTTTGGAAGGCAGAGAATTTTCACGCCCCACCTGTCTCAATTTGCGCACAATATCTCTGTGAGGAATACTTTTCGAGTACAGGATTTTTGTCAATGTTAGAATTTTCATAATTCTAATTCAAAGCCAAATTTCTCTCGAACCCCTCATCACAGCATTTAGCAAATAACAGCATTGGAATGCTCAATTTACTGTCATATGCACATATCTGACGAATAACTGTAAATTTGGGGGGCATGATGTGGCCGTCAGAGGATTGCAAAGAGTTGTCTTGCGCCCCACCTGTCATGTGTCTGCGCCCCACTAGTGGGGCCCGCCCCACAGTTTGAGAAACACTGACATAGATCAACAAAACTATGGTCACACTATGGTCTTACCAAGCATATCATCAAATGTCTCGTGCAGTGTCTCCATGTGCTCTGCAAAAAAGACATGCCTTTCTCCTGGTTTGTGGCTGGCGTACTTATTGAGTTCGTCTTTCAGAACATCTTGACCCACACCAAACATATATACATCTGCGGGAAGAACAACATTTAAGGCATTTAGAATAATGGAGATGTGGAGTTTTTTTCTTTGCCAATGCTTTTGAAAATGCTGCCATGGAAATCCTGTTACTTGCACCTCATTCATATATATGCATATTACCAAATTAGACAATGCACACCGCAAACATGTTCTATCTAGCAATACTGCACAACTCCTGTGCTGTCCATTTGAAATAGAAGAAAAGATTTTGGTTTCGGCCATGCACATGCAATGATTGTGTATAAAGCCAATTATCTACCAATATGTGTATGAAGCCAATTATCTGGTATGTTTGTGCCATAAAAATTTGCTGCAAACACTTATCTATCGAGGACCAGGAGTGTCACAAATAGAAATGCAGTACATTTATTGTACTTTACAAAGCGAGATTTCTAAAAAAAAAAAAAAAAAAAAAACAAGTAAATGAAAATCATGTTTAAATACAATTTACAAAAGAGTTGTTAAAGACATTTGAAATTTTCAACATTGTCAAATCAAACTCAGAGGCTAAACTAAAAACTAAACTAAACTAACTAAACTAAAAACACTAAACTAAAAAAAAAATACAATCCTGTGACCTGGGTTAACAAATTAGATGAATGCCCTGGTATCATCCATTAGATGCGGACAACATGGTTTCAATAAGATGCATTATTTTGCATAAGAACAGTTCACAGCCCTATAGTTGCGTCGGACAACTAGCCTGTCTCCTGTCCAAATGGGAAAGAAGACAGTGCGCTGTACAGAGGTTGCTGTAATAAAACCATACATTTAGGGCTGGGCGATTATACGATCTCGATTAGGGATCGCGATCAAATTTAGTTCGATCACGGTGATCAGCTGTGGGCATATTTTCTCGATCACGTGCGTTACATGTTGGAAAGGTGCGCGCCAACTGCTGCTAGCAATCAAAGTTCCCTGCACCGCTGTGAGCAAGCCTTTACCAGAGAGAACTTAGCCGTCGTTTCTGGTATTTATGAAGACACACGCATTTCTATCATCTTTAAGAAATTCTGGGAGCATTCTGTTAGATGTTGGTACACGGACAGCCACAAGTGAAAGTCTTGCGCGATCGTTAAAAAAAAAACATTAAATTGCAAGTGTAGAGTGTTGTTGACGGTAAAACAGGCGAGGAAGGGAGAAATAGTGGGGCACATTTAGCGGTTGCAACGTTTATCTACGGTTCCTTATGCGAGACATAAAAGTTTTTTCCGACGTTTTATCATTTTCAACTCCAGATTCTTTATTGTAACACATACGACAAGAAGAGTTGCTGTTTTAGCCACAACTCCCGCTTTTAGAACTTCCAACACAGCGGCGATGCTACCGTCTCTCACGCTCTCGCACCTGCGCGCGTGTACACATACACACACGCACGCAGGCACACCTAAACTCCACCCCTTAATTCCTCAAAAAGGCACATAGCAACCTAGGAAATTTAACAGATAACAAAACATCATTATCACACAAACTTGCAGGAGTATGCTCATGCATTGTATGCATCACACCATATTTCACCTTGTCTGATAGAAATTACAGTGATGTGTATCATGTTTCTGCTATACTATATTTGAAAGGCAGTTTATGACAGTTTATGAAAGTTTATGCATTTTGGGATACCATAATTGCAATAAATTAGATCAATAAATTGCAGTATCTGTAGGCTGTTTGCAATTGCATATGAGCCAGTGTAATGACAAGATTCCAGTTATTTTAATTAGTTTAAAATTAAAATGTATTTATTTGTACTTTTTTTTGAGGGGGGGGGGGGGTTATATCATTCATGATCGTGATTAAAAATCGAGATCGTTCAATCTGAGAAAAAAAATCGTGATAACTTTTTTTTCCATATCGCCCAGCCCTACATACATTTGACTAATGATACCATTTGTAGAACCTACAGAAAAGCGGCTAGATGTGATACAAACTGAACCTATCCTTTAAGTGGCATGTCTTACCAAGGTTTTGTGGACTTTTATGGTAGAAGCTTTTGATTCGTTCCATCTCATACTCTGGATTACCACCCATGTTGGCTTCACCTTAACATCAATGCAACATACAGTTTAAACATGGACCACATAGTGTATGGATTATAGTTTTTCTATAATGCACTGTAGAGACATATTAGTGATGCTGATTAAAAAAAAAAATGTTTACCATCAGTGAACATGATGATAACATGAGAAGTATTATGAAACTCAACAGCAGTCATAACTCTTATCCAAGACATTTTTTCATAAATGGATCGAAATGCTCCAGCAATATCAGTTCCTACATTGTCACCCCTTGCTGTTGGGAGAATAATTACACACACTGAACAGTTAGCATTCTGGCAGATGATAAACCACAAGAAACCAAGACAAATACTCAGAATCAAATACTTACAACAGTACATTTCACAGAAATCTTTGAGCAAAAAGTCATGGCTACTAACTGGTAAACATCAATCAGACAAAATTATACAGCAATTGTTGACTTGATCATGTATGCACGACAAGAGAGAAATAACTCACTGTTATAACCAAAACGATCCAAATCTTCAAAGACCTGAGGTATTTGTTTTTGTTCTCCACTGTAGTACCTTCTTATATCTACAATAGGAATCACCCTTGTGGCAAAAAATATAATATCATATCTTGGACTAACTTCATAGTAACTGATCTGCAGAGGAAAAAGATTTAAATAACTTGCTGAAAGAAATATGTATGGATGTGTGCAAAATATACATTAAGACCTATGTTATTCAAAATGAATGTTGTCGACACACGTCGTTTTCGACACACAGCTCTATTGCTTAAGCTACCAGACTTGCCAGTACAATAAGATATTTTGGTACAACCCATATAGGACTCCTTAAACAAAGAGTTAGCAATGACAGCTAACCAATGGGTGCAGGACTTTTGACTGTGTTTAAGCATCTTAACAAAAGATATGTAATTTCAGCAGTCTCTCATTTCCTCTTCTGTCTCTGTCCTGGGGAAGGGGTCACATGCTTGACTGATTGATAAATCGATATGTGGCTGCTGGCATAAAGACATCTTTTTAACAATTCCACCACTTTCTTAGTCATTTGGGCTCATACATACACACTACAGTGTTGTGTTGTGATGCGTTCATGGTGTTGCTTCGTTTTAGGGGTGTGATCTGGAGCATGATAAGATGCTTATAAAAAAGTGTAAAGTTCTGTCCCCATGGATTAATGGTCAGTGCTAAGTCTCATTCAAGTAGAACTACACTTTGTGTCAAAAAGGACCAAACTTATGGGATAAGCAGACTGAGTGTGGATAAGAGGGTGGGTTCTCCAGGGTGGGTGTTATGATTGTTATTGTATATGTAACATGTAAATACATATTTTTTCTTCTGGAAAAATCAATAAAAAGTGTTAAAGAGAAAAGGACCAAACTATCTTTGATATTGTCAAATATCCATTGATATTGTTGGTCTGTCTGTCTCTCTATCTACAGTACCCATCTTCCCTACTACTGTACATATTAGGCCTACAGTTTTTTTTTTTTGTTTGTTTGTTTTGTTTTGTTTTGTTTTTGCTACACTGATGTGTACTGTATGTCTGCTGTTACTGTACTGTATGTCTACAGTTATATTACATTATACTGTATTTCTATCAAAATGCTTCAGAGTTGCCATGGTGGCATACTTTTTCAATCAGCTTCTTTGTGACCGCTCTTGACCTGTTAAAGTAGGCAACATCAATGCTGTCAGACACATCCAGGGCAATGTAGATGTTTAAATTTCCCTTCCAGTCTAGAACTATTTTTCTCCCTGGTTGACCTGTGCCAGAAAACAGAAAGAAAGGCATTCTTCATTCATTACAACATTTTCAGTTGCGCCACAACTTTAGGACATGAATTAACCTTCCTCACTCAATGTAATTCTATTGTTAGTATTACTGATTTTTTTTCTTTATGAGATGATAATAGCTCACAGACATTTATCGAAAAAAGATAATGTTAGTGAGTGACATAACTATGTGCTGTAATTATCAAAGTTAACTTGATTTTAAATGAAAGCAGCAACCACTAAGGTAGGTAGCTTGTTGTGATGATGTCATGATGCCATGATTATGTCATCACAGGAATCAATCAACATTTTGTTCACACCTTTATGTTATTCTCAAACAAAATCCATGGTGTCCTGTAGCCATCGAGAAAAATTAAGCGCAACTTCAAATTATGTATTAAAGCTAAGGTAGACTGCATGCGGATGTCGGTCTAATGTCGGTCTAGAGCGAAAACGTGAAAAATATGACCGTTTTCAGCTTCCGTATTCCAAGATGGCGGCAATACATGGACAGTCTACCCCAGTTAATATGCATGCAAATCAGTGGCGTAACGCAAACACTCGGGGCCCCCTGCAGGAAATCAAACGGGGCCCCCCTTCTGAGGAACATTTGGATGAAAATGTGGAAGATTTTTCATGATGGACAACTGTTATAACTGTTATCATTAGACTCAGGACAATCAGGGTAATAGAGGTTCTCAGTTCCTTATAACTTGTTATCACATGAAAGAAATATGCTTTTTTCTAGGCCTACAGCCTAAGTGTAGCCTAAAATGTGAGCTTCAGGGCAATTAGTCCTATTAAGTTATTGGGCTCCGGTTAACTAACATTATTTGTCCTTAATGCAGAACTTGCCTTCTGGATGGACAATGGGAAATGTGTACTTCACACTTCACATACACCTTCTTCAAAACTTATAGCCTAATTGGTTTGTTTCCCATGGCAAACCCTGTTTTAAATTGGGCTTATTTTAAGGGGAAAAAATATTTGACTTTATCTTTTTAAATTAAAACTCCCATAGTGTAATAAAGAATGAAGAGTAGGCTATATTCAGTATTATTCTTCACTAATGTAGCCTTGATGTTTAGGCTACATGCCTTTACTCTAAACCTCTAAGGGGTGCCCAACCTTTGTCAAAAAGATGATGATGCAGACGCATCCCAGGGGCACAAGTTCTGCACACGCCCCTCTGTTTCAAATCTACCGCGATATGGCATTGTTGTAGTACTCATAAAATGTTCTCGTCTGCTCTTTTAAAAATGCGATATTAATAAAGCAACTACTCCGTCATCATGCTGCTTGTGTTCCGCGAATAATCAGTACTTTCATTGCTCTTGAAGCTCTAGAAATCTGAACAAGAACTTGACAAAGCTCGCAGCACATCAGACCACCTGCCTGTAAGACAGTTGCGCGCATGGTAAACTTGTGCATATAGAGAAACTATTTGTTTGAAGTCACCGACTAAAACGTGCAAGAAATAGACTAATACGCTTTTCTCCCGTTTAAACACTGAATCGCTGTGTAGTTTGCTGTCCACCGTTAAATCCATTTGCTGGAATGCGGTTCCCTGTGACCAACTCTCTCCGAACTCACGCACGCACACACCATGCACTGACAAGCTGAAATTAGTGACTGCAGGCATTGGTAACGTCATGTGTTTATCTCGGAGAAGACGTTCTTTTAAAATACCGATGTATTAGCTTATCATTTTCTTGCGTTATCAGCGCCTGCGTCACTGAGCGCTACGACTTGTAACAATAATTTCAAACTTTTGAAATGACGGGGGCTGCGGGGGTTAACTTTACGTCCCTGATGCAAATTTCAAGCCAATACGGACACACGTAATTAATAGTGGTGGTTAATATTGATGAGAAAAGACAAGCTTGTCAACAGGTAAAGCAGATTTGGATATTGAAGAATTAAATCGTTACACATTGTACCTTTAAAGGAACTTGAGTTTCATTTGGTCAGTGTTTATAGCATTCTTTTCCTAATTGGTGACCTCAAATAAGAGGGTTATAAGCCTATTTGAAGTAGCACATCAGTAAAGATGACGGACAAGTGGTTTATCCATTCATATGTAAAGATTCTTGATAAGGCCCAGCCTTATATACACCTGTCATATGGTACAGGCCCAAATGGATGTGTGGATCTTGGCGAATCAGGTTACAAACGGGGAATATGTAACCTGGTTCTGTAGATACAGACACAACAGGTATGAGAAATGACCAAATTCTTCAATTAAGAAAAATAAATACTGATACTCACTGTGTTCACTTGTTGATAAGATGCTTTGAAGTTGACCAGTGAATACCTCAGAAATTTCCTCTGATGTGTCATATGTGTGTGAATCTGAAGCATAAAAGCATTTATTAAATTTCACAAACTCTAACAAACAAACAAAAACACTGTCCAGCTGCTGTGTTTCACCTTAAGTCACCATATCAGCCATCAATGAACCTGTGAAGAGTTGTTTCACAGCTAAGAACTGTGCTTTTGTAGGTGTCTGCTTTTTTTGCCTTCAAGGCCTATTCCCCTCAGTTTAAGGTTAAGATGAGGGTTGAAGCCTGAGCGGGTTAGGGTTAGGAATAGGGAAAAGGTAGTGCCTTTTAGGCTATGCTGCCTGGAAGGTGCCGTTGAGGGCATGAAATCTCCATTGCGCCTTTTTTAGGCTATTTATTAGAACATCGTTGTTAAAATACCAACAACTGATAATTCAAATGATAGAATTATGAATGTTAATGGAAACATGAAGGATAAATCTATGCTGCCTTCAAAACTTTAAGTTTCTCGGCCTGAATATCACAGAAGATCTAACCTGGGATATCCACATAGACCAGCTTGTGAAGAAAGCCCAGCGCCGTCTCTTCCATCTCAGACGATTAAAGAAATTTGGCATGAGATCACAGATCTTAAAGACTTTTTACAGTGGAACTGTCGAGAGCATCCTGACAGGTGACATCACTGCCTGGTATGGTAGTTGCACTAGCACCAAAAGGGCAGCGCTGCAAAGAGTTGTGCGCACAGCGCAAAGTATCTGCAGATGTGCTCTACCTACCATCAAGGACCTATACATCAGACGCTGCATTAAAAAGGCAAAAAGAATCACTAAGGACCCCAGTCATCCCCATCATGGACTGTTTCAGCTATTACCATCTGGCAAGAGATTCCGCAGTCTCAGGGCCAGGACCACCAGACTTCAAAACAGCTTTTTCCATCAAGCAGTAAGACTCATGAACACAGAGTCAGAATCCACAGCCTAAATTGTGCCTGTCAGTCTTGCACTTTTTCTTTTTTTTAATGCACTTTTGGACATTGAACACTCACACTGACACTGACACATACACACATAGCACATTTATCTCAGACATTTCTTAATCACTATTATTTATTTTCTGAGGAGCAAAAAACACAAGAATTTTACTCTCCTATAGTCTACCACTAGGCTATAATGAGATGTAATAAAGTTTTTCTTGAATCTTGAATCTTGAAACCCTGCTAGAGACGATCATTGAAGACAGACTTTTGGATTCGATCACTGAATGCAAAACTAAGAAGCTAGGTTGGTGTGTGTGTGTGTGTGTGTGTCTGTCTGTGCGAGCATATGTGTGTTGTCTCTTACAGTAGCACTCTGGTTCCTGTCCTGTCCACTCTCCATTCTCCTGGCATGTCCGCTCTTTGGACCCAATGAGTGTCAGCCCATCTTCACAGCGGTAGCTGACCTTGTCTCCGGAATTGAAGAAATTACCAGTCCGTCGTGTTCCAGCGGGAACTCCAGGATCTGGACAGTTGTCATCTATCATACCAGGTTTTTTAATTATTATCAATTTATTTTCTACAAATATTGTAATCTAGAAATATTACAGTTAAGAAAAAAAAATACATATATACAATATTTGCATTACATTACTATACATGAATCCAGTAAATTCATGGATTCCAAAGTCATTATTTGTCTATAGCCTAATAATAATAATAATAATAATAATAATAATAAAATACTTCTTCTACTACTACTACTACTAATAATAATAATAGATGTGTAGACTATAAACTTTGTAAACACTGCATATTTTACAGTAAGCAGTATTCAGTATCATCAAACTCACCTGCAAAGCTGCATATTGGTGTCATACCACTCCACTTCCCATTGGCTTTGCAGATACGGGTCGCAGACCCAGTGAATCTGTAGTCAAAGTGACACTTATAGGTCGTAGTGTCATTTACATAGTATCTGTCCTGCACTGGCAGGATCGATCCGTGCTCAAAAACCATTGGGTTAGGGCACTGGATTACTGTAGGATGGAGAAAGGGACATCAAAGGAAAAATCTGAAGATAATTGGCCCATGTCTCTGTTTTTTGAGGCTGCCGAAAGACTGTATCTTCGAAAATTGCAGCTGACACGAAAATATGTAAGTATACGAAAATGAAACGCCCTCGCTCTAGTTTGCCTTGGCTATCTCAGATCATGTTGATATTAGTGTAATGAAATTGTATTAAACTATGTTGTTGTTTATAGGCTAGCCAAAGGCACATTATTCTGTCTTTTAAAAGCCTTTTAAAATAGTCGAAATGAAATTAACAAATGTTTACATTAGAAACATTTAAAGAAAATCAATAAAACTTCATAGTTGAATATGTGTTTGTGTGTGTGTGTGTGTGTGTGTGTGTGTTTATGTAGATACATACGTACATAGGCCTACAAGTACATAGTGTATATAGAAACATACATACATACATACATACATACATAGAAACATACTGTGTACACTCTGCATACATTTATACAGTACATACATTTGCATTGCATGCCAGGTCTTGTCGGTCTAGAATGTTTTGAAGGAGGATGCCACTTCCCTTGAAGGCAACGTCGACTTCTAACAGGAGAATAGTACCCATAAGGACAGTGGTAGACAAGAATGCTGCCATCCTCGAAGGCCTTACTTAGGGTATAGTGCCCACCTTCAATGGCCAGGTTCTCATCAGAACAGAGAGAGACAGAAAGAGCCCCTGAGGAGTGGATTGAAAGAAAATGATAGATAGAATAATGATAGATAGACTTGCAAATATTTTGCAAGAATGACACAGACTTTTATGCTATAGTGTGCACCCAATGGGCTGATGGGTGAAATGTATGGATTTGCTGCATTTAATTGTAGAGTAGATATTACAGTACAATAAAGATGGTTATGTTTGATCCAGAACACTGAAATTGCCCATATACAAATACAAATAATGATTTCAAGATGAATCCACATATATGAAATGATAAAAAATATTAATAAATGTAGAACGAAATGCAACTGACTACTCATGGATAGAAGATCATTTCTACAATGGCTTGAAAAAGGGTGTACAAAACAGCGCAATAATTGTATAAGGATTTTCACATAAAGAATTCTGGTAGCAAGTTTTTGTTTTCTTGTCAGGACTTACCTAATACATGAGGAGGCAGTATGATCAGAGTAAATAAACTTAACACACATGTTTTCGCCATGCTGAGTCAGTGCTGAATATTACTGACACTATACACTATCATAGTAGTTCAGGAGACAACAGGATTCTGTTTTTTTGTTAAACGAGAATGTAGGCTACACTAGTAACTGTTTAACTAAGAGCTCATCTAGGCCTTGGATGCCTTTCCCGAAAGCAACATTGCGCAATGATGAATGATATTTGTTCAAAATGACAGCCTTACCTTCGGAGGCCATTTCACAACAGCACTAAATAAATACAGTAATCTCCCTCCACAACTCCATCTGGCATTCTGGCCATTGGCATCATTTGCATCGAGCAATGCTAAAAAGCAAGCAGAATCGGGAGTTGTTAAAGATTACGTCAGGTTTCTGCTGTTGTAGCACTGCTTACTTCACGACCAAGCTGGTGCATAACGTTAGCGATTGGGTGAAATCAGATTAAATAGTTTCAAACTTCTACACACCTCCAGCTTGAAATCGTTCTTCAGTGGGTGCGATCCCAAACCCTTGTAGGCTACGAAGCTAAAGGCATAGACCAAGGGGATGGCCAAAGCCAGGCTAGTAGGCTAATGTACCGGATTGTCTCGGAAATTTAATAACAATCAAAGAAATTTGGTAACGCTTTAATTTACAGCCCGTGAAGTACTAGGTAAGTATTAGTGAGTATTAGGTAAGAATGGTGTAACAAAAAAGTATCAAGGGATAAATTACTGAGTACTTACAGCATAAGTTTGCTGGAATAACACAGGTTCACGCTTTATTTTACAGCCCGTGAAGTACTGGGTAAGTACAGGTAAGAACAACGTAACAAAATAGAACTTAATGTGTAATACTGCCATAATTACTAAATAAGGGGTAGCCTAGATGCGCCGTATAGCCTACAGGAAAGGCATGTGTTGATTCACTTCATTTTACAGCCCCCACATCCAATACTAGGGTGTATTTAAAAGTAGTTTTGGGATATTTTTCAACTGTAGGCTACTTGTTCTTTACTTTTCAATAGGGTAGCCTACCTAAGTGGTGTAGCATCAGTGTGTGCGGACAACCGGACTCACGGACAACCGCGAATGGGTAAAATCTTTGGAGTGGAATAATCAGCGCAAGTGATAATGCGAGGGATTTATTAGTTGCATTTCATGCGAGGGAATTATTAGTTTAATTTTCCATGTTGTAAATAAAATGCATCTTTGTCAAACTGTTGCCTCTGACTATGCATGCTACTGTACACCACTTACTGTAGGTAGGCTACCCTATTGAAAAGTAAAGAACAAGTAGCTTACAGTTGAATTACCTAAATACCCCAAAACTACTTGTAACTACACCCTAATACTGGATGTGGGGGCTGTAAAATGAAGTGAATCAAGGCATGCATTTCCTGTAGGCTATACTGCGCATCTAGGCTATACCCATTTTGTAATTATGGCAATATTACACATAAAGTCCTATTTTGTTAAGTTGTTCTTACCTGTACTTACCCAGTACTTCATGGGCTGTAAAATAAAGCGTAAACGCGTGTTATTCCAGCAAACTTACGCTGTAAGTACTCAGTAATTTATCCCTTGATACTTTTTTGTTACACCATTCTTACCTAATACTTACCCAGTACTTCACAGGCTGTAAATTAAAGCGTTACCAGAAATCTCAGTCTGAAACAAAACATGCAACAGTAGGATAATGCATGAGATCATTTAATCTCTATTCTAAAAACTCTATATCAAAGTAATTGTGTTAGCGTAGTAGTAGGCCTACACATTCACAAACATCCTATGAATATCTAGCACAAGTTACAAACCCAACCCTGCTGCAGGACAATCCAAAAATTATCTAATTTACTGGATGACCATTGTTAAAAAATACACTTACTACCTTGTCAATCAATATTAGCCTGCCTACTCTATAACTAAATAAACATGCAAATAAATCCATGTCTAGGGCAAAACTGACTGAAATCCTGGCCTGATCTGGAACCATTTTCTTCTCTATAGTCAAAGCGGTAACACTTTACTTGATGGGTGAGTACATAACACCTTCATAGCAGCTTTCATAAAATGCTCAATAAGCATTCATGGCTGTTTCATAAGACGTGACTCCACCTTCATACCCAACCCTTCATAAATGTGAAAGTTATAATGTCGATAAACTATCAAAATAAAAGTCCAGTGGTCTCAAAGCAGCACTACCATTTATGTTTGTCACCCGATCATATCACACCTGAATATTTCATGAATATCTTAGTCTACTTCAAATGTCACTTTACTATACAGGTTGCGAAGTATTCATAATCATTCATCTGAGTTTACCACAGAGAGGTAAACTAGAGCTGACCAGTATTTGTGGATCCTGATGTATCTGATTACATATTCAGGTAACCAATTTAAAAAATAAATAAATAAATAAATAAAGCAAACTTGCTCCTGTCCAAAGGTCTCAGAGAAGCATTGAAGTCCTTGATTTAAACCTGTTACCTGATCAAGTCAAATCAGAGTAATGGACAAATACAGTATCAGATCATGAGCAAGCATCTAATTTAAATGTTTCATAGAAAAATATCTCACCTTCGAGTAATTATACTGTATATATATATATATTTACATTGTCCACATTCAAAAGGGGAATGTCCAACTGTTCCAAGGTCATCTCAAAGTAGTAGGAATAGGCCACCCCAAAACGAAATTTAGTCTCTTACCATATTCTTCCCTGAGTTGGATAAGTGACCAAAAGTGTTTTCATTTCAGCCCCGTGGTTCTCCGTATCCAAAAGCACAGCGTTAGCTTAGCTTAGCATAGAGCGCCGTAATTTGGAGTTTCCATTTAGCCAGTCGTTCTCAAAATAGTCATAAATGAACTCAAGATTTTTCCTAATTTCATTGTTTTCACCTGTACATTCAAACCAAGTACAAATGCCAATGCCATTACGCTGATAGGCGTAAAGTCATCACAGCACCTGAAAACCCCAGAAAGAAAGTACTACGGTAACTTTTCAGGTGCTGTGATGACTTTACGCCTATCAGCGGTGCTTTGCCTGTGCTTTCGCCTGAATATAGTCCCAAGACTTTGTCACTCCTAGGCAAACCCTTCGTGATAATGGCATTGGCATTTGTACTCGGTTTGAATGTACAGGTGAAACAACGAAATTAGGAAAAATCTTGAGTTCATTTATGACTATTTTGAGAACGACTGGCTAAATGGAAACTCCAAATTACGGCGCTCTATGCTAAGCTAAGCTAACGCTGTGCTTTTGGATACGGAGAACCACGGGGCTGAATGAAAAACACTTTTGGTCAGTTATCCAACTCAGGGGAATATGGTAAGAGACTAAATTTCGTTTTGGGGTGGCCTATTCCTTTAAATCTACCTCTCAGTGTTAAACTCAGATAAGTGATTATGAATACTTCGCAACCTGTATAGTAAAGTGACATTTTAAGTAGACTTCATAAGATATTCATGAAATATTCAGCTGTGACATAATCAGGTGACAAACAGAAAAGGCAGTGCTGCTTTGAGACCACTGGACTTTTATTTTGATAGGCATTCTACCTTTCACATTTATGAAAGGTTGCGTATGAGGGTGGAGTCATGTCTTATGAAACAGTCATGAATGCTTTGTGAGCATTTTATGAAAGCTGCTATGAATGTGTTATGTACTCACCCATCAAGTAAAGTGTTACCATCAAAGCTGACCCAGTAATTACCATGAACTGCCATCTTGAGTAACCCTCTGTAAACGAGAGAAATGGCCCAGTCCCACTACTCTTTCCTAACACTAGCACTTGTTTTCGAGTGCCCTCCAAAGTGAGACACCCCTCGATTGTGTAGTGAGGAGTGCAGTTTTTCCCCTACGAAACGGGACAGCATTTTGAGTAAAAACGCCTTTGTCTGTTTTACGCATCTACCGTTAAGACTGCAGGGATATAAGGCTGTAAACCGGGGTAAACTGTTCAAAAGCCGTCATCCATAAATTATCATTGAGAAAATCACCCAGATGAGATGTCCTTGTGATTCTGGTGAAAGATTTGCGCACTTTGAAAAATATCCATCTTTTTAATAGTCATGTTTAACACACCAGACAGTGCAGAATTCAACTGACTACTAAACTAAATATATATATACATGCTTAATTGCAATAATACAGCTATATTTGTGAGGTTCTTATCCAGAGCTGAGAGAATGGGGACACAGCTCATGCATTCGGACACAGATCGAGTTTGCAAAGAATCGTGGGTAATTTCATCTTCACTTCAACTTCACTTCGTTCAAAGTCTACATCAGACCTCCCTCCGTTTGAAGGGGCTATTTGAATGGCTGAAAGCCACTAGCCCTCGGTCTGGAAAGTATTGGGACACACTACACTTACACGTGAACGCGCGAAACCGAGTGTTAGGGCTAAAATCGAGGGGAAGTGGTAGTAATGGGACAGGGCATTAGTTTTCTTGTGAAAACCTTTGGCTCATATGTTTTCTGTATTTACTGCGGTTGAATTTAATACTCGCATGACATGTTTGGTCACAACCTAATCTTTCTAATGAGGTAGCAGTCTGATAGTGGCAATTCATCTAAAGTATGTGTGCTGTTATAAAGAAATAACTACATGTATATTGTAGTCGATCTGCACTTATTTGAGTTCACAATTTACACTGACCCTAGCTACTTGACCAATCACTAGTCACCAGTCATTGGCTTGTTCCAATGTGCTAAGTGGGAGATACATCTCCGCTGTTCAGGCATCCGTTTCTCAAAGGATTAGCTGCTAACTATATTAATATTAATATACTACTACTACTACTAATAATAATAATAATAAATAATCATCATCATCATTATCAACATAATTATAATATCCAGTATGAGCAAAATGCACTGGTTCCAATTTTCAAATTTTGTCAATGTAATTTGCTACTGTTTGCCAGAAAAAAATAATGACACACATTTCCTCTTGCAGCTTTTAATTGAATAGCATCATATATCCATACTCCACGAAGACATTGAAAATAACAGCAAAGAAATGGTTGTTTTGGAGTTTTAATGTAAAGAAAATCTATTATACTCTTAAAAAAATCATAGTAAATACATTGTTACTAAAAGTAATATAAGTCAGATAAGACACACAAACTCTAATCTATAAAGGTTAGTTGAGTATAACCTTCTTTGGGCTCTCCCAGATACTTCCTCAAGAAAGGCTGCACCTTAAAGAGGTTGATGTGATAATCTCTAGTATGTTCACGGGAATTTACAACAGCTTCACCGTCGCAGATATCCTCCACACCCCAGCTCACCACGCCAACCTTTAAAAAAGGAGAAAATTGTAACACATCTTCCTCAAAATTCACAATCATTCAGAACCACATAGTCATTTATCTAGCACTGGTATCCTAGTATAAACTACATTGGAATATATTCCAACCTGTACTGAGCGGGAATTCTGTTCGGTAAACAGTGCACCACCAGAGTCACCTTTGAAAAAATGGAAAACAGAAATGAACAAAATTATTTCCCTGAGAAACCCATGGGATGCTAAAGGGTACAGATTTAGTCACAACTATCATCTTTGTTGAACATCTCTGCACAATGCACAACAAATTGCTATAAAGCCACATCGCCACCTGTGTGTAATAGGGACGGACAGTTAATAGACCCATCGAATAATTGATTGTAAATTCAGAATAATAAAAAAAGAAACAGCATATTATTAACTGATGAATAAGAATACATTTAATGATTCATCTTTACACTCAGTCGAAGTTGTATGATGTCTTTTCACTGTGCAAAGAGCAATACTAAAAAAAATGTGCTCTTCAGCATTTCATACATTTAGCCCATTACCTCATCTCAAACCAAATGTTCATTCAATTTTTAGCCACCACCACTTCTGTTTCTGTCTGTTTTATCAAGAGTTTAAAGCAAACTTTTTTGAAAGCAGTCCTAAATTCACTCCCATGTCTCTCCTCCTATCCACTGTGCTCATGGATCTTAAAACAAGTCAAGTGACTCAAGTGGTCCTCTTGTAAGGCCATGGCCAATACTGTATATTACAAAAGTCATGGACACAGCTTTCCACCGATCACCCTTAATAACTATAATTCTACATTGGAGGAAGTGAAGAAGACAAACAAACATGAGGAAGTGTTTGGCCCAGTCCCATTACTATCACTTCACACTTCCCCTTGATTTTGGCCCTAACACTCGGTTTGCGCATTCACGTGTAAGTGTAGGGTGTCCCAATACTTTCAGGAGCGAGGGATAGTGGCTATCAGCCCTTCAAATCGCCCCTTCAAATGGAGGGAGGTCAGATGCAGACTTCGAACAAAGTGAAGTTGAAGTGAAGATGAAATTACCCACGATTCTTTGCAAACTCAATCAGTTAAACAAAAAGATTGAGTGTCGGTACCCGATCTGTGGATCTGTGGGATATCTTAGTTTGATGTAAATTAAGTTGAATTCCGCACAGGTGTGTCAAAACATGACTATTAAAAAGATTGATATTTTTCAAAGTGCGCGTGTCGGTACCCGATCTGTGTCCGAATGCACGAGCTGTGTCCCGTTGTCTCAGCTCTGGATAAGAACTTCAAAAAGATAGCTACTGTTGCAATTAAGCATGTATACATATTTTTTAATGTTGGGATATCTTAGTTTGATGTAAATAGAGTTGAATTCAGCACTGGTGTGTTAAAACATGACTATTAAAAAGATCAATATTTTTCAAAGTGCGCAAATCTTTCAACAGAATTACCAGATCCTCTCATGTGGGTGATTTTCTCAATGATAATTTGTGGATGACGGCTTTTGAACAGTTTATGCCGGTTTAGAGCCTTATATTCGTTATATAAGACGTTTTTACGCGAAGTGTTCCATTTATTAGGGGAAGATCTGCACTTCTCACTACACAATCGAGGGGTGTCTCATCTTGGAGGGAACTCGAAAACGAGTGCTAGTGTTCGGGAAGAGAAATGGGACTGGGCCTTTGTCTCACACTCAGTACATGAGACTTGAGAATCAACAAGCCTGTGATTTTAAGCAGTCACAAGAAAAATGCTGAAGATCAGTGAAAGGAGTAACCTAGTATGCAGTGATGCCCTTTCCTAAAAATACCACTTTGACTAGCACTCAAATGCAAGAAATACATTTCTGAGTGCGAGTATCTGCACATTCATGTATGAGAGTAAGAGAGAGACAGACATGGACGAGTGAGAGAGATACAGACAGATGTATTCAGCATACCTTTACACGCCAAATGATCTGTCACAGGATGAATCCCACCAGTGCAAAGGAAATTCTCAGTGACAATCTCCTTTGCATTTTTAGCAGTTATTCCTTTTGCTCTTTTGGAATCTTCAATGCACGCAGCCCTCTACAATATGAAACAGCATCATCAAAGCCCACTCTCATCAATCAAGTTTGTTATCTTTGAAGCCAACTAGGTAGAAACACTATTTGCTCCTTGCTAATAAAATTCTAAACTGCTCCAACATTTCCGGCAGCATCAGCTGCATTGTCACGGTTAGAATATTAGCTGCTAGCGTAATCTTAGATGAATGATTAGAGATCTACCAATAAATGTAACAGTTTTCTTTGACTGTGCCTGGCAAAGTTTTCTGTGAATTTTCTTTTACAGCCCAGTGATAGTTATGCAACAAATGTAACTGGAAGTGAGCCATATTAAAAATGTTTACATGCGAGGGCAAGCACATAAAACACCTCTACCTGTACAACTTCATAAAGCATATTTCTTGTTTCAATCAGAAACGCTACAAGAGATGTTAGATTTATTTTTCTTTTCAATTAATTCAATTAATGCAAGGGATTTTTTGCAATACTTACTGAGTCCTGAAGCTTGATTTTAACATCTTTCCTTTCCCTCTGTGGTGACATGATATAGGCATCTTCATATTCATTACTTAATATGAGTTTCTCTGTAAAATACAAACATTAATTTAGGGCTGACTGCATCTCAGAGAGCATCATGGGGGGGGGGGGGGGCTTGCCTTACCACCCAAAGAAATTAAATACTGTTTTCTGATTGGCTGGCAGGGTGTCCATAATTTCATTTAACATTTATTTGGTAAAAAGTCTAAACATCAGTCCATATCAATGCACATGTCGCACATAAGTCGCAGCTTGATAAGACTTGGAGGTGTAAGCGCTCTTTTTCACCCGCACCTTGCCTATATTCCCCTATATTCAGGGTGCGATTTATGAAAAAATCAGAGGGGGGATGATTCTGAAACGGCATTGTGTTGGTGACGTCATTACTAGACACTAAAATGACCCCCCCCCAAAAAAAAAAAAAAAAAAAATCTGCTATTAGTAGCCTATCTGGGTTACAGCACAGTGTCTGATGTCTACTGCAGTTCCTGTGACTGCTGCGTGTCGAGCGCAACATTTTTCACAAAACTTAGAAACTCTCTCGTTCAGACTTAACTCTCCTGCTGCTTACTGTGTGTTAAATAGTTAAATAAAGTGCTGCAGATTACATTGTTTAATGTTGCCGACAATAGCCAAATTACTTTGATATCTCGGAGATGTGTTGACCCAAGTCATTCGTTGGATCCGACGGTATGCGCGGTATAGGGCGCTGGAGACTGTAACCTAAACAATTTGGTTTTTGCAAATGTGAGGAAAGCCAGGGCATTGAGCATAAAAATAGCCAATGCAAATAGGGCCAGCTAGGCATTCCTTGGGTATTGTTGAAGCATTTTGCCTAGATTATGCCATTTCTTGGTCATTTTCCACTACTGGCTGAATGACCTAGAAAATTGTCATCCCCCGCGATTCAGAAGGATATTTTGCCTGACACGTTGACAATACACGCATTTCATATCAAACTTAAATTATGCCTAATACAAACAGTTAGTTTTCCTTTGCACAAAGTTGTTCAAGCAATGTGATAACATCACTTTCGTTTTCCAAGCTTTAGTCTTCCCAGTGAGAAAAAAAACACCTGCGCATAGGCTGAAGTTCGCGGCAAAGTTCGCCAGTTGTCACGCACGCAATTCAGGACACAGGATGCATTTTTTACATTTTATAATTCGCTTGTTTATGCCTGCTAGATGTTCTTTAGTCACATCACATGGCTTGCATACTGTCATGAGATATCATGGGGGGATAAATGTTATCCCCACCGGAGATAAAATTATTCAAGCAGAGGGAGGGATACCAAAACCAGAAGTGGGGATTTCTGAGCCATCCCCCCTACAAATCGCACCCTGCCTATATTTACCTTGGTTACCTTGTTGCTATACCTTGCATATACCTTCTGTATGCTAAATTTATAAATGTCAAGAGATGACCTTGATGAAGGCGTAAGTTGGAACGTTGTTGAATAAATTGCATGACGTTCTGACAGTGCAAGACACCTATTTCTTATAATATGTATAAAAAATACCATGGCAATTGAAGACCAGATATATTCAACAGCCTACCATCTACCCATAGCCATGGTATAACAAGCACAACCCGCCTCTTACGGTCGGTTTCCACAGGGTGAAAATTTCGCCTACTTCCCATTGAAATGAATGGGAGGCGAATTTTGCCCTGTGAGTGGCGAATCGCCAAGACCGGCGAAAAAAGTTGAGAAATCTTCAACTTTTGCCGAATTTCGCCAGGCGATAACCAATCAAGTTCATTTGAAACGTTACGTGACAAGACGAGTGTGTTTGGTGTGTTGTGTTTTGAGGAGTTATCTTAAAGCTATCCAATGGGAAGTCCCTCACAGCCAACGTGAAAAAGACACAAATGAAATCCCATTAGTTATTATGGTTTCCATCAGACAGACAAAGTTTCATTTTGTAGCAATGGCATTTGCTTTGATTAACTCACCATGATCTTTGCATTTTACATTATCACCAGAAAGTCTCAAGGCACCACTTGCTTCTTTAGTGCAGGGTATACAGATAGGTCTAGAAAAGAACACTCTTAATTAAAACATAGCACTATAGTCGCTTAAGTCTTTCCTTGTTATTTTTAAACTTTTAAGACATTTTTCAAGGTAACATCCCAATGTTCTCCGGCTAAGTTATGACCAATGCAACTGTGTGTATCATCTAAACAACAACAATAAAAACTTATCAGAAGGAGGAACATAATAGCTAACCTTGCCAAGGCAGAGATTGGAACATCTTCCATAAGCTCAATAAGGGCCACGTCATAGTCAAAAAATTCAGCTATCCCCTTATCTTTCTTGGATGTGGCATTATAGTTTGGATGAGGGTGGTATTCCTTCACTTTACGGACTAGAACATAAGGCAACTCACTTAACAACAAGCATGTAATATGTTACAGCATTACTTAGTAGGCTAAAATATAACTTTTAATCATTCTTAACAGTTCATAAACTTCTATTCACTATCTGTATCCATCAGACATTATAAGTGCAATTATGAACAGTTATGAAGTGTTCATAAAGTTTTTTCAACAGTCTAACCACTATTGTCACTGTCACTGTGTTGTTGTATAAGCCTTTTCATCCTTTTTTAATTGTCAATAATGTCATTATTATCAGTATTATCATTGCATAAGGGCTAACAGGTTTTGTATTTATAAATATAGTTATAAATAAAAAGTTATAAATATTTTTATATTAAGTAAATAAAGTGTTCATATTTAACATGGGAATACTAGCCATTTTTCCCTTCAGCTTCAATTTCAACATCGATCCCTTCGCTTCTGTCTCCAAATTTGAAACAGTGGGCTGCGGTTAAAACAAAGCGAGGTGTGACAAGAGAGCCCAAGCACTTGGAGGGAGATCCTTCTTCATGCTGGAGACAAACAAACAGAGAGTTATTATAGTATAATCTGTGGTGGGAGAACTATATGTAGACTTAATGATCACTTAAATTACACCCACTGGACACAACTCACTCACTGAAGTAAAGTATATTTTTTATTATAACACAATCAGTGGCAGATTACACTGTTGTCACAAAATCATAAATAGCCTAAAGAATTCTATACTAAAAAGAGAGCTGCATATTCAGCATTTCTCAGTTATGTAGCCTGTTAGGAAGGAAGGAGGACTTGACTTTCAGTGGGTGTAATTTCTGTGTTTCCATCACAAAAAAGTCTATAATGATGTGCTCCCATCATTGCATTTTTAAGAATTGTGTTCATTTCACAGATTGCTGCAAGATCGTTTTGAAGTTTTCTATCACCCAATTTCAGAAATGGAACACCGTCATTTGGTGAAGTCTCACACAACCGATGGGAGAAGGGAAAGTGAGAGGGGGTTTGGAGTGTCTCAGACCTTTCCCTTTACTGTGGCAGCGCAGCTATGCATACAATAAGTGAGTTTAGCAAAGAGTAGTTCAAACACTATTTCAGTAGATCTCCTATGTTGAAAATTGTTCGGTGCACTCAGTGCGCATCTAGGACCTCAATAATTTCAAAATGCTGGCTACGGCCATGGGGGTACTATTTTCATATGAAAGAAGATCTACAAGGCTGCATTCTAAAGAACATCGATATGGAATGCTGCAACCTTTTTACCCAACAATGCCTTAGGTGTCCTGTTATCAAGACAGCCAAACAGAAAACAGTATTCTATTCCACCGGGTGATAATAAGTGATAAACCTGGCTAAGTAAACCTAGAGGATGTCGTAAACCTGCTAATACAGGGAGGTACTGGTTTTGTTTAGTTAAGTGAATCAGGAATCGAGGCTCCACAATAATGAAGTATACCACCACTTTTAGCTTACCCAGGTTTACCACGTGACTGCCATCTTGGAATGCCCCTCCATATCTCTTGAGCTTAATAAGTTTAATGTGTAACACAGAATGTTATGGGAACTAACAAACATTCTTTGTTTTCACTACCCATGGTAGTGTTTCCCACACATATATTAAACTATGGCGGGCCGTCATAGTTTCCTGAGAGCCGCCATAGTTTGTGCGGGATGGGGGGGGGAATCCTCTATTCCAACACATAGACTACCACTGTTTCAGTTTGTCTCTTTAGTTTTGTATTGCTTTTAATTACTTATGTAGGCCTATCCTTATTCAGGCCCTCTTTGCGGTGGAAAAAAGATCATAAAGCTCTTTTCGAATCTACAGCGCTGCACTTCTCCAATCAAGCTCGCATACGCACTGCCACACACGTTGAAAGTTGCGTCTGATGCGCAGACCTATGCCGCTCCAAAGCCTTAATAGGTTAGCCATAAATTATTTATAAAATGACAGAGATGTCGCCTATGAGTGGCTGCTATTGTCAGTTGAAGACTGTAAGAAATATCTTTTATCTATTTATCAAATGTCCGTTGGCATGAGTAGCCTAAATCAGATGTCAGTGAAATAGCGTTCCACCAAGAGCATTTGGGACCTAATTTTGACAACGCATTGTCATATGTTGTTTGACACGTGGGGCATAGTTTTGGGGGCGTGCCAGCAGCATTTTGCTATTTTCACAGCGCAGAAAACCGGCGCAAAGTTCAAAAAGGTTGGAGTTACGATGCCTAATTAATCATGGGTGTGTTGTGGGTGTAACACAGACATAACCAATGACAGATCAATCTCTCATTGCCTTTAAGAACACAGAGCGCCAAGCGCCTGGTGAATTGCTATCACACCAGTGGATCTTCTCGGTGAGCATTTGAGGAAATTAAAATATTGAATAGCTAGCAAGCTCACACATCGGGTCTAGTAATAGTCAGAGCTGTAATGGTTCTGGTAATATTAAATTGATGTCTACATGCTGCACAAGACACAAATGAACCTGATTTAGTCCTGATAGATATCTCGGAATTTTCATTTGAAAGCGAAAGTAAACTTGATTCTCCATTCAACGTCCCCCCTTCTTATATCCTCTGGCGCAGGCTAATAAATTGTGTCTAATCACATCTTCCTGGACTTCATAATGATTTTCCGATTAATGTTGTGGGCTTTGTTATGCTGGAATGAGGACTGCATGTCCTACTACGTTGTGCGCTCATAAAATAGCATTTCAGGAATACAAGACTGACGAATGACCAGGTTTTTCTCGGTCACTGGCGGAGCCAGGCATTACATAGCCTAATGTTACAAATATGACTTAATGACTTTAAATACCAGTAAGCCAAATATTTAGTGTTGTTTAGTAAGTTCTAAAGTTTTAATCGATTACTTGATAAATCGCTGAAAAAAATCGACTACTCAATTCCAAAAAAAGCAGTAGCAGTAGCTAGACTTCTGGGTGTTTTTTTTTTTTTTTTTAGAGGGAGGGAGGGTCGCAACAGTGAGACCCCCATAGTTTCAGGAAATTCTGTGGGAAACACTGCCCATGGTCTCCGATGTTTTAATGTTTTCTTTTAATTTTTTTAACTGTAACGTTCCGGCGTATTAGTAAAACAACTTGACTTTTGCCTATAGTTCTGACTTAGTTTACATTTATGTGTCAGCCTGCAATACATGAGGTAGCCTAATAGAGCTTTGTTTTTTTGTTTTTTTTAATGACATAAAATCACTTAACACATGCATATCACACAGGCTTCCACTCAATCCCTGATGCACTGCTTTATTTTTAATGGATTTCCCCCAAAAAAATTGTTAGTGGGTTACTAACCCGGATAAAAATCTTTGCCAGCCAGGGCTGCTGTTTGCGACGTTTTTCAGAATTTTTGGCATCATCAACAAAGTCGTAGTCCCGATGGAGGCCACACAGACCCACACTTGTGCTTTCATCTACAGTACAGAGAGAAAACAACACAGCACTGCAGTCAACCGATTGTGAGGAGTAACTCCAAGGGGAAAAAAGCAAATCCAAAATAATTAGCACTGACAATAATAAATAGCCTTGTGTCACTCTAAAGGTATCTTAACTACAGAGTTGCCCCTAGAGTGTATTTTAAAGAAAGTATTATATGCAGCGCATATGTTTTCTCTAATTTGTGGTCAGTTTGTTTGAAATGTATTTTGCCCTCTCTAATGAATAATGCTACGATAATATAGCTTAATGTCTTTAGAGAAGAACATGTGTTAGGGGAGGAGTAGTCATACCAATCATGCTGTCAAAGGTTTCGTGGAGTCCTTCCATATCTTTCAAAATAAAGACATGTTTTCCCTCATTTTCCGTCGCATATTCATTCAGCACTTCCTTATCTTCAACATCCAAGCCAAACATGTAGATATCTGTGTAAAGAAAAATATAAGCTTGTGCTTGAGAAAAATAGGTTACAGTGTTTCAAACAGCATAATCATTTCCAACATGAAGCATCTGGACAAAACAAGGGAGGGCCCTTTATACCACATGTTATGGTATGTTGAGTCATTTGTGTGTCTAATGTCTCTGTGTTCTGCTTGGCCTACACTGGACTGTGTGTGTGTGTGTGTGTGTGTGTGTGTGTGTGTGTGTGTATGTGTGTGCGTGTGTGTGTGTGTGTGTGTGCGTGCGTGCGTGTGTGTGTGTGCGCGTGTGTGTCTGTGTGTTGGAAAGAGACATATTTTCTGACCTAGATTTTCAAGACGCTCCTTTTTGTTGCCATCATACACAAAAGATTTGATTCCATTCACTGGAATCTTTGGATCTACGCCCATATTAGCGTCACCTTGAAAACCAGAGAAATAAGTGTCAGTGAATAAAAGTGCACACACACACTTCAAGTATGCATCCCAATGTTCATTAGCATAACACATAGAAATAAAATTCATATGTATTTTTAATGGTAAACGTTGAGAGGAAGGGGGGTTTACCATCAGTGAACATGATGATAACGTTATTGCTTTTCAGAAACTGCTCAGCATTCCTTGTTTTGATGAAGCTCATATTGTCATAAATTTTTTTAAAGGCTGCTCCAATATTGGTTCCAGAATCATTTGGTGAGGCTGTCAAAATAATAATAAAACCAGGACATAAGTAATATTGAGGCTTACACTGAATAATCTACCATACATTTAAGATGCAAAATATGTAATATGTAAGCTATGTGTCTGTTAATACCATAGCACAATGTATAAAGTGCATGTAGCAATTAATGACCCTGGAAATTATAGGTTACAATCCTTGCTGCTACTGTTGCTCTAGAGGAGAATTGGCCCAGAACTAATCGATAAGGGACACTTTGTATACAAAAGTCTGATAAATGCATAAAGGCAAATGTAATGCCATGTTTTGAAGTTATTTACACTATCAGACACAAGAAGTTAAAGGCCAGCGCTAACTGACTGCGACACATCAAGTGCATCTAATTGGGATGTATATGTTCTGATACAATGGAATGAATAAAACACTCTGATATTTCCATCCATTCTAACATCCACTTTCTTTTCTGTGCGACCTGGGCTTCAAGTCCTGATTTAGTAAAGCAAAATCCACCACGGACTCCCACACACCTTTGACCCTCTGTCATATACTTTTTTGAAGCAATATTTTTTTTAAATTATGTGAATGGACAAACAAACAGAGACCAGTCTGATTACGCTATACACCAAAGCCGTCCTCCAATGGTAAATAATCATTTTTTGCATAGTAAACTTACCACCAAACTTGAAATTGTCCAAATCTTCGATAACCTCTGCCAGACTTCTACGATTGCCAATGTAGTTATTTTTTATGTCTGAAATTGTTGTAACCTTTGTGGCAAATATCATAATGTCATAGTTGGGAGTCACTTCATAGTAGCTGATCTAGAAGATGAACAAATATGATGAGTTCACATTGATCCTGGAATAGAGGCCTGCAACAGAATATTGGTAGCAAGGGTTGCATGCACTATATGAGGATTATTCAGGTACCAACACAACAAATGTGAACAATACTTTGAGGTCCTGAATTCAGAGAGTTAAAGATGGTTAACTTTTGTTTTTATCAATTTCATCTAACTACATCAACTACTAACTACTACAAAAGTGACACATTGGTTACATTCTGGAAAGCCACAACAACAACAACAACAACAACAAATGACTGGTCAGGTGAATGCAATGAAATTTGTTAATACTGTACGTAACTGCTTTGACACAAAAACGTTAAAGGAATACTCCACCTTTTAGTCAGGAGGGAATTTGCGAAGATCGTGCACTTCTGGACAAGTTTTTGATTTTTGGCAGGGTGTTAGGTATAGGCCTAAGGATTTCAAAAATCAATGGATACAAGTTGGGATGACCCTCTAGTGGCTGGTATGCATACAATCCAAAATGGCTGGTATGCATACAAGAAAATGCTGTATATAGGTTTCTTTTAGTCTTAAATTGGTGTATAATGTAATTTTCTACTTTGTTTGACACAAGGAATCCACTTCTGATATGTTCTTCTCATTTTAGAAAAAAACAATTATATTAAATCTATTATCATAGTCATCTTTAACTAAAATAAACTGTCAATATCTGTGAAAAAGATATGACACCTTCCGAATGCATGCCAAGTTTTGTGATATTCTGTCCATGGGGGGGCATACAGTAAATTGATTTCTGACATTTTACACCAGCTGGCCAGCAGGTGGCCGGACATTTTTCTGCAAATATCTTAAGAACTGTAGGGCCTAGGAGGACCACATATTTTATACGCTTGTCTTCAGGGGCCGTGTAAACCTATCCCATGATCACCCATTCCATGATTCTCGACAAAGTAGATGGAGTTCCCAATCTTTCAGCTATGTGTAGATTATAGCTGGCTAGACTAGTGACAAGCAACGCTGAAGGTGTTACGTCACTGGGAGGGCGGGCCAGGCTACCTAAAAGCAGGCATGAAAATCAACCATGGTCACCATGCTGCTTTGCAGAGTGAAATGAAATGGAGCATGTAAAGGAGCATGGGTACTCCCAGGCGATCAAACCACAGGTCTATGGATTTATTCACACTCCATAGACCGAAGAGGTTAAGCCCCTCTATCCTTCCAAATTAGTGATGTCCTTGCTTTAAA
Organism: Sardinella longiceps; assembly: GCA_027497455.2. NCBI lineage: Eukaryota > Metazoa > Chordata > Actinopteri > Clupeiformes > Clupeidae > Sardinella > Sardinella longiceps. The sequence goes on along the minus strand of JAODXP020005396.1, from coordinate 2,349 downwards.
GGAATAGTCCACCTCTTTGTGGTCTGTCTTTGAGCTTTGCGCTGTACCAGTGGCCAAGACTTTTGACAGGCTTAACTGTTGGTATTGGCTCGTGATGTGGAACCTTTCATTAGCAAGCTGGCCTTTGACAATAGAGATGTGGCGGGATTTGCTGAGTTTGATCGCCATCCGTGCCCCTTGAATGTTTTTCTGGAGTTTATCCAGTAGGCGTCTGGTGCATGCAGGTGTTGTTGTTATTGTTGTCATGCCATCCATGTAAGTTCGTATTGGAGGAAGACGCAGCGCATTCTTCAACTGCTTACCTCCAACCACCCATTGTGATGCCCAGATGATGAGCTCCATCGCCATGGTAAATGCAAGTGGGGAAATGGTGCAGCCCACCATAATGCCAACCTCGAGGTGCTGTCAGGCAGTTGTGCTAGCCTGTGCTGCGACACAAAACTGAAGGTCCTTGGAAGAGTTGGGACTTGGAAGAAGTTGAACACTGTCCACAACATCTCATGCGGCACAGATCCGAAGGCATTGGCGAGATCTAGCAAGACCACATGCAGGTCTTTCTTCTCCTTCCTCGTCGTCTGTATCTGGTGCCAGATAACATTTGTGTGTTCCAGACAGCCTGAGAATCCACTTGTCCCTCCTTTGTACACTGAGCTGTCAACAAAGTTGTTCTTCTGTAGGAAAGCTGAGAGCCTCTGAGCCACACCACTGAAGAATATCTTTCCTTCCACATTCAGGAGACTGATCTGGCGTAATTGGTCAATGGTTGAGGAATTCTTCTCTTTGGGAATCAGGATCCCTCCTGCCCTTCACCATGCCTTTGGTATAACTCATTTTTCCCACTCTCATCAGGTTCAGGAGGTACCTCAATACTCACGCCATTGGGCCCAGGGGCTGATGATGCTCTTGCCCGCTTTACTGTGCTCTGATGTTATCTTTGCTCTATGTAGGGGGCCTTGTTTCCATCTGGTGTTCAGCTGGTTGTATTGGTGGCATGTCACCCGGAATGCTGGCTGGCACGTGCCTCTGGTTGTCGGAGTAGGTCTTTGAAGGTAGCTTTGAGGGTCCCAGATTTCTCCTTGACGAAGAGGGCTTTCACAAACTTGTAGGGATCTCTGTAGAAGGCACTCCTCGTTCTCTCCTTCTTGTGTTGCTTTCTCAAGCATTCAGCTCTTCTCAGCGTTGTGGGACGCTGCTTAATGTCACCTTACAGTGCCTCATGTCCTTGATGGATCTTGAGACCCTTCTCTGATGTTATCTTTTTCCAGACACATATGCAGCTTTGTAGCTTGTGTCCTACCACAGCTGTTGTTTACGTTGCAAGGTCCGTTACCATGTGGTCCACCTATGAGTCATCTTCCACCCCTACTCCAGGGTTTTTTTTCCTTTCAAACTTTTTGTAGCCATATTGGGTGGTGACCAGCTCCTGCCAACATGCCACCACGAAACTTGGCATGCATTTTGACACGCCTTATTTTGTGCAGTTTTGACCATGTCAGCCAGAGATAGCTGTTAACACTGATTACAATACCTCACTTTAGCTTTTTAATTTTTAACCGGGTGGCGCTATACAGCTCAATGGTGTTTTTTGCCCCCAACTGCACCTTCCAGGCAGCACAGCCTAAAAGGCACTACCTTTACCCTATTCCTAACCCTAACCCCCTCAACCCTCATCCTAATCCTAAACTGAGTGGAGTAGTGTCTTGAAGGCAGCGCTGCCTGGAAGGCACCGTTGAGGGCAAAAAATACCAAAGACCCGCTATACATGGAATGGGTGATCATGGGATAGGTTTACATGGCCCCTGAAGACAAGTATATACCCTATGGTTCTTTAGATATTGCAGAAAAATGTCCGGCCACCTGCTGGCCAGTTGGTATAAAATTTCGTAAATCAATTTGCTGTATGGCCTCCCATGAGCGGAATATCACAAAACTTGGCATGCAATTGGAAGGTGTTATAATGATTCATTACCTCCAATTTTGTGTGACCTTTTTACAGACATTGACAGTTTATTTTAGCTAAAGATGACTATGATAATAGATTTAATATAAAATTTTATCTAAAATGAGAGGAACATATCCAAATTGAATTCCTTGGGTCAAACAAAGTAGAAAAATGACATTATACAACAATTTAAGACTAAAGGAAACCTAGATATAGTCTTTTCTTTTTCCGTTGGGGGCCATTTTGGATTGTATGAATACCAGCCACTAGGGGGTCACCCCAACTTGTATCCGTTGATTTTTGAAAACCTTATACCTGTATCTAACACCCTGCCAAAAATCAAAAACTTGTCCAGAAGTGCACGATCTTCCTGACTTTGGACGAATTCCCTCCTAACTATTTTATGA